>JAIPRL010000089.1:87558-122628 GCA_025469235.1 Pemphigus obesinymphae
CTTATCTTTACATAGGGAAATAATTGTCCTACAACAATAATTCGACCACAGAAATTTATCTTACCTCATGTACTATTTATTTATGTAATAAAATTTTTTTACAATTTTTAGTTGTATGGTCCTTTAAATAAATAAGATAGGAGGATAACAATTTTAAAAATATGAACAAATTAGAATTGAATGAAGAGGTATACTAATAACTTTCTGAAAAAAACAATTATGATGAAATAAAAGATATACAATGTGATGTACCCTAGTGCTTAGAGTTCTGTGGAAGTTGAGGACTATAGTGGCTATCCCCAAATACTTGAGAGAAATTGCAAAGAAGAAGAAGAAGACTAATAACTTTTTGAAAACAATTTCACAAAAATAACTTATACTTCCAGATATATGATAAAATGAAATCACTGTATATATATTTTTGTTTTACAATTTTATAGGTTCTCAAAAATTACGTGCAAGTTTATATTCCTCATTAATAGCTTTGATTAATCTTTTGGCTACTAATAGTCGTACACTGACTCATGGAAACTTAAAAAAAAAAAGTAATTTATTAACTTCAATGGATCAACATATTCTTGATTCTGAATCTATTAAGTTCATTAAATCTTTAAATTTTGATCAATACTTAAGTGAAAAAATCTTGGAAGTTATTTGTATTGATTTAACATCTGGTCATGATATATGCAAAGTAAGTAAATTCATGTAATTTGAAAATTTCCTATGCTATTTAAAATATAATTTATATATATTTTTATTTTAGGTGTTATCATATACGTTATGTGAACTTCTTATTGATATTAACCCAAAACTTATTAGTTATATATCTAATCAAGGTTATCTTAAATGCATTATATCTAGCCTTTTAGAATCTGACTCGGAACTTAAAGATTTAATTTCAACAAAAAATAAAACTTTGAAGCCAATTTATGTATATGAAAATAAAATGGTAATTATTATACTATTAGTCATTTTCATTTTTAAATAATATTTTTAATTTAGAGCCTATTGAATAAAATTGCAACCTATCAAACTGGTGCTGATGCTTTACTTAATCATCAAGCTATAGCATGTTTGTCATCGATGAATGCTATTGATGCTCATCCATCCTTTGAAACAAGGTAATAAATGTAATTTTAATATTATTAATTTATAAATATTTGCCGATAACTTATTTCTTAAAAAACGAATATTGTGCTTACTCTAGAAACTATATAATATAATATATTATATTGTATTTGGACTTGCACTCAAGTTATAAATTATTTATTATAATTGATACAAATATGATATGATGCATTTGACATCGATACTGATATCTGAAATTATCAACAATTGTAGAAACATCTTTATGTCTTATTTATTAAAATATAACAACTAATATTATATTATATATATAGTTTCAAACGTTCTCTGAAAGAATTTATGCCTGATGAAGGTGATCGATACATGATGATATGTTCACCAGCAATGTGTTTATGTCAAACAATCATAAGTACACTAGGAAATCAAAATATGACATCTATTATCCAAGTAATATTTTGTAATAAATACATTTAGTAATTAAGTTTAAATTTATAATATATTTTAGGTTGTCTATTACCTAATCAGTCATCGAGATACAGTGACTATTGCCCTTACTAATTCAGCACCGTTATGTGAACAATGGTACCTTAAAGAACTCAGTCAGTTAACATCTTTATTTGTTAATGTTACTAATGATGGTAAGATTTAATAAAGATATAAATAAATATTTTTTATTGATTTAGTAAATATTCCATTATAAGAGCCAATCAATAAAAATTGTAGCTATTATTTTATTATTTTTAAATTATAAATAGATACAAATTCTGAAATTAATTCAAGTGGTGATAAGGATATTGCTGGATTATTTCATCATTATAGTGTTTTAATGCAAAAAACCTTGATTAGATTTTCTGTTAATTTATCCACAATACGAGCAATACGTAAAAAATGTTCTGAAGAATCTAGTCCAAATGATGGCGAAACAAACGTTATTTTATATTTGAGAGTAAGTGAATGTTATTTTTTTCAACAATTGAATACTTACTTAATATTAATTATATGTATTAGATAACATTAAATTTATTAAATTACGTATCAAATTTAATGGATGGTGGATGGGCTATTGGAGGTCAGAAGTTTAAAAGGAGAATTTTGGATGTTTCTGTATACACTGATCCATTTTGTTATACTTCTGGTAAACTTAAGACTTTATATTTATATTACTTTAAAATATTAATTCTACTTTTTATTTTTAGGAGATTTTAACCACACTAATGAGTTATCTATGGGTACAATAGTTACAACAATGGTTCAAACTGTTGAACATTATTTCATGCAATTTAACACCAAAATTAGGGGTGAGACTAGAAAATCACCAATTCAAGTAACTATATATATCAATATTTTTTTGGTAATATGCATAATGTAAAAATCATTTATTTTTCATAACTCACTATACTAGAAGATATTGAAGATATTTTATATTGGTTTATTTTTTTTTTTTAAAAGATATTTTTAAAATGTTTTATTAAATAATCCATTTTTTTATGTGAGTTTTTAAGATAAACATATTGTATTATTGAAAATATTTGTTATTGTATTTAAAAAATTGTCATCAGTTTTAATGCGGTTAGCACCAGATTTTTTTATCTTCGATAGCTGTTATAAAAATATAATGCTACTTCTAATATCACAACATGCTGTTGGCCATGTTAACTTCAGTCACTGTACAAACTATCTTGAGTGATACTTTTATTTTAGACAGAATATAGTTTATAATAATTTTTAAATATTTTCAATAATGTATTGTCTGTCGGTGGTTCTCAACCTTTTTTTGTCCACCCTTGTGTATTTTGTAAAAATCCTAGGGCATCCTACACTCTATACTTTGATTTTTATGTTATTTTAAATTTTATATCTTTGATTTTGTATAACCATAAGTAATAACCAAATATATATTTGTTGTTATACTCTAATGTGGTTTATTAATTTATATAAATATTTATAACAAAAAATAATATAATATAAATTAAATATGAATTGAATAATTTGATAATAAAACTAATAGGACACTTAAGCTTGATGAGTTTTACATAAATTCACTATTCACAGCCTAATTTTCAAAAAGCATACACTCATTTCCTTTTCTTTTCAATTAATTCAAGTTTCATTATTTTAGTTATTTTTCTGTAGAAAACTCTAGTTTACACAAATATGATGTTGAAAACTGTAATACTATAAGTCTACTATAGTCTACTATTCTTAAAGCTTTTTGGGCAATATTTGCATAGAATTTTATAACACGAATCCAAAATTAATTAATTAAATCATTTGTATTTTAATAAAAATTTGGTCATTTCTAATTTTAGGGAGCTCTTTTTCTTGAAGACTATTCAAAAAACTTAAATAATATATAAGCTTTTGAAGAGTATTCAGTTTTATATTAAATGAGTGGTAGGGCAATAAGGTCAACAACAAACCAGTATCAGAATTAAAATAGATCGAATAATAAACAACATACAGATTTAATTTATAATTCTGTTATAACAGTTTTTGTAATTTTAAGGATTGTGGAATATATATATGAATGATTTATATTTTCAATAATTTCACAGCACTTCTAATTCAAGTTCATGGCATTCCGGTTGAGAATCACTAGTCAGTGTCAATATACTATTTTAGCTTTTCTTTTAGTTTATTTTATTTTCTGCTTGCAGCAGCATTTTCGCATTTCTTTTGAATATGTTGCAGTTACAGAATAGTTGATAGACATATATATATATATTATAATTTAAAGTCTTCATTTATATGCACTTAAAATATTAAAATAGTTTAGATTTATGCATTAAAAAACCTTAAAATATGCATTTATATGCAAAAAATTTGTTAGTTTTATCCATATTGTTTAATTAAAAAAAAAAAAAAAAAACATTCCAAATTCTTTCCTATCCAACAAAATGGTTACAAACATAATATGGATAAATAATACTATTGCAGGACACCATGACTAACATAAATATTTTTCTTTCCAAAATTTTAATTTCATGAATTTCTATACAAACTATTTTTGTAATCGTTTAAGAATATTTTATTTTTTAAATACCTATGAAAAAATTGAGACATAATAGAAAAAAATACTTAAGAGGATGCTATACCCGCATTTTCTGTCTCCGTCTATCTAATTGGCAATATAGCAAAATTGTACAGCGCGAAATTAAAATTATGACATTTTGGTTATAATTACATTAACATAAGTTAATTAAATACAAATTTATAATACTTTAAAGCGACTGGAACATGACAATATAGTATTATAATTTCAGATATTCGTGGTTAAGGTTAATTTATTTTATACAATTATACTATTTTGGTATTCACTGCCAGAGTTTTATCCAAGGGGGTTATTTAATATTTTGTATTTTTACCTACATTTGCATGTATTTTGTATTAGTTATATAGATTATATAATCTGTGGTAAATTTATGAATAATGTTTTCTCTATACAAGACATCATAAAAATTAAACAGCTTCTCAGGTTCTTCAAGAACTTCAGATCCCATTTCCAAATGTGACTACTTTAAAGAATATTATTACTACGAGTAAATACTAACAATTTTGAAATGTGATGTTCTTTACATTATTGTATTATCTTTTGTATAACTCGTCTACTCTAGAATAATAATAATGCCTAAATATCTCATTTCATATAACAGTATTTACATTCGCACACACACACACACACACATATATTATTTGAAATTTTAAAAATGTTCAATGTCTATTATATTTTGATTATTATTTTATTTGGTTTGTTTTAGTTATTTGGCGAAAGTAATAATGAATGTGATATAGAAACTAAAGATATTGATGGTGATCAAAGTCAACGTATTCTTTGTAAACAAATTGTAGAAGTTTGTCTATATATTTTATGGGCTCATACAGATTTTTACTTTATGCAAAGTCCTGTTCAAAATTTGCATCGCCCTAAAGGATTAAATAGTAAATAATTGTTTTATTGAATAAGTTAAGATTATGTTATTTATAAATTATAATTTATGTTAACTTATGACTTAGGATCTGGAGGATCCAATCACGATGATGATGATGATGGTGTTACACCTGATGAGTTAAAAGAGTTGAGGCAGGGTTTGGTGAAGGTATTTAATGAAGCATTTCTTGAAAAACTTTTCGCCTTAAATGAAGTAAGTATTTATATTAATAAAATAAAGTAATATTCAATAATTATAGGTATGCGTTACAAATTATTTATATTTAAATGTGGTAAATATAATTATTTAATAACATAAAGTAATGTATCATTTTTTCTTTATTAAAATATTAAATGAAATATATTACATTATTACACATATAAATAATAAGAATATTATACAATTACAATATAATGATGATAATAATAGGCTAAAAATAATTAATACTTGTAATGAGGAATAGTCATATGTAACAGTTAGCCACAATGGACGTTTGTGATAACTGATAAGCAGTTTTGGGTAACTCTTTTGAATAATGTAGTAGTAATTTTGTTACTTAATATTTCAACTAACAAATGTAATTCAATTACTATTTAAAAGTAATTTGCATGAAGTTATGCAATATTTTTGATGTATAATAATACATATAATAATTTTTCATAATATTATAAATTATAGAAGATCAAGAAAAATATATAAATGTACATGTGATTTGGAAAAAGGAATGAGGCTGGAGAAAGAATACTTGATTTTGTGTATGCATATGAATTAGCAATTGTAAATAAATCTTTTAGGAAGAGAAAAAAGCATTATATAATGTAAAAAGTGGAGGGAGCAAGTCACAAATTTACTATTTTATGTGGAGGAAAACAGTAAATTAATAATATTACATACTATCAACTAATAGCTACGCTATCTATGTATCTATGTTACTTACTGTACCGCACACGTAGAAGTTTATTTCTGTATCAACTACCAGTGCTTGGCAGTCATGATTTAATTAACTTATATACAGCAGACACCATCCAGTAGGTATTTAATTTCTATTATAAATATAGATGTTTTAAATCTTTACATAAATAGAAAATAATTATTCCATTGGCACTAACAGTATATCAGCTCATTTAATATATAGCTGTAAAAAGAAGATTAAATAAATCATTTAAAAAAATCACAGTAATCAGCAACATGATTTCAAACCTGATCAATTAACCATAACTTTATTTATGTATATGACATATCGGTTTATATATATGGTAACATATCAAAAATGATAAATTTCTATGAAAGTGTTAACAATAAAAAATATAATAAGAAACAAAAATGAATAAATAAATAACCATTATAAAATTAGAAATTAAATAATTATAATCGCACAGCAAGTTCCCCAAGCCATTTAACTGCGGCCGGGCCACACTCGTGCAGTTTTTCCAGCCCTTCGAATCTTGTGATAGGGCACGCCTCTACAATGTGTGATATTCTGTACCTCACCGCATTCGCACAATAGTGAGTCGGCCATGCCTCATTTCGGAAGTAGGTAGTTGCACCTTTCCTGTCCGGCTCTAATGCGATTGGGTGTTGTCTATTGGACCCTTTTAAGATCCCAGCCAGGAACTTTTATGAACGGTTCTTTAATTAGGTCTCGGTTGCGAATTTCTGTTAGGTTCTATCGTCTTTTCCATAGGCACTCTATAGTCTCATTGTTTGCTTCTGTACACACACCATATGGTGCTCTGGACTTTAAACATAGTGGTGGGTGCCCAAGTATGTCCATTTTAAGTGCTAAATTAGGCTGGTTATTATTAAGTTTTTCTAGCATCTTTGTAGTGTGGGCTAATCTCTTTAAATCTGGAGAGGCTATATTGGATAAGATGGGTAACCATTCTGTTTGAGTTGACCTAACTGTGTCTGATATGATGCACATGGTATAGTTCAATTGTACATCAACTTTCCTACAATGAGCACTTCTAGCCCACACATGTGCATAGTATTCAGCGACCTGGCCACCAAGGCGAGCGTTGTATTTCGTAGAACACTGGTCTGGCAACCCCAACTAGTATCAGCTAATTTAGCCATAATATTATTGTGTGTCTTCAGTTTATTTTTGACGTCTTCCAAGTGTTGATTGTTTGTTAGGGTTCTATCAAATTTCACCCCTAGGTATTATCACCCCCAACCATAACTAAAACAAGGTTGCTACAGATTTTAGAAACTCTCCAATTTTCCAGACATTTTCCAAATTGTAAAAATAATTTTTATTACTATTATCTATAGTCATCTATATTATGTTAGTATTAAATATAGATTTGTTAAGACATAAATCACTAATTAATTTTTAGTAATAGTAGAACAATTTTATACACATGAAAATATACAAAATAATATTAAAATTAATAATTATTTTAAATCAAACAAAAACTTAACAACTCTCAGACTAAACTTAAATTAATAAAGTATTAAAATAATGAATAATTATGTAAACCATGCATCCATACACAATCTTGTAGTTTTTAGTTGGAATATCAAATGAAATACTGATTATCAATGAATAACATAAGAATTTTTTTTTTTATGAAAATGTATGACTCAATAATTAAATTTTATACACCATACACATATATATATATATATAATACACCATGATTTGATACTAATCATTTTCCAGCATTTATTTTATATTCCTCCGAGTTTCACTGACAAATTTAAAATTCCCTTATATTTCCAGGTTTTCTAGGTAGTGTAGCAACCCTGTATTGTATATCGTGATATTTATATATTAAGATTGCTTTATGATAGTCATCAGCTTTTGATATGGTTGACAATGGCTGAATTCCTACATTGTATCTCGGAGGCTATTTGAAAGAATAGATAAATTGAATAGATATATTGAAAGAATTCCATTTCTAAACTATAATACCATATTCTTTCTAACCTAACCTGACCAACAGTAGACAATTTTGCTTCCGTTTTGTGTAGCCTGGGTCCATTGGTTATCAAAAAATCTAGTTGACAACTATACAAACACTATCCTAAATATAATGTGCGTATAATATTTGGGCGCGCTGTGTACAAACAGGAATCGGCTACCATGACGTGGTAAAAAAAGTTGTTTTGGCTGCACGACTGGTCATCATCTAAACGTGTGTCGGGTATAGGTACTAAACTTATTACTAAACAAATTACATTATTTAGTTTAAATTAAGTCTGTATACAATCAAATTTTTTTATGTGAAAATAATTATTTTCTATATAATTATGATTTTTATTAAAATGTTTTAAAAAATTTATTAATGTATAGCAGCATCATTCTATAAAATTTAAATAAAATTTTTTAAAATAGTATTTTAAATGGTAACATAGATGAAAATTATTTAAATATTTTTAACTGTTTATTAAAAATGTATTTAAAATTTGTTACAGGACAAATCTGAAGACAGTTTTGTACAAGTGATGGTTCATAGGATCAAAAAACTCTTACAATTTGTTAGCTCATAAAATTTAAGTAGTTAAAATGAAGTCTTTTTTGCTTTTATTTATTTTTGTACATTTTATAGAATTTTTCATTCCATTTACATTTATATAAATTTTTAATGTATACAATTACAATTCATAAAGACTCAATTTTGTTTTTATAATATGTACAATATAATAGAAAAACAACATTTCCCTGTAAAAAAACTAATCTAAAAATAATGATTAGAAAGTCTTATAAAAGTTCTTTCATTAAAAATAATAATAAAAACACATTATTTTCAATATTACTAAAATTATTATTTTTAAACAATCATTGAAAAAATAAAGGGAGGGAAATGGTGGAATAATCCACATAAAATTCAAGGGTAATTGAAAAAAATAACGAATCCCAACAGTTATTGGCTTTACAAAATAGTCGATTGAATTTAAATAAAAAGAAAACAAAACTTTGCAACATTTTTGGAGATCACAAATTAATGTTTAAAAAAAAAACATACAATTATTTTTGTTTAAATAATTTATAAATCCAGTTTTGTTTGAAAGACTAGCAGCGTATTTTTTAACTTACAGAAAAAACCTGTATTAAGTCTTCTTATCTGGTGGCCCAGCAATGTCTTTATCTTCCAACTCACTAGGTGAATTTTCATGTTTAAATAGAGGAATGGCATCTATAAATTCTGAAGCAGTAGTTTCAATACGACGTAACCATGAAGCACGTTCATCTTCATCATTCTCATCCGTTTCATTTATATCATTTTCACCTATAACAAATACATATGAACAATATAATTATGTTATAATTAGAAAATTACTAACTTATATTTTTAAAGGAAAAATACTTGGGAATTATTTGGCACTTTTTTTGTATATTTAAACAAAAAAAAAGTTTTCTTTATATTAAGACATAAAAAATATCGTAAATAATTTTAGACATTCTGATATAACTTAACATATAATAGGACTTGACAAAATCTATAATATGTAAAAACATTAATTTCATAAAAACTAAACAGAAACTCAATTCTACAAATATATATACAAATTATTTGTGGTCAGCCACCCTAGTCTTACACTTCCACTTAACTCTATCTCCTGCATCTTTTTTTACACCCACCTTCCTCATATCACTCTCCATCGAATCCCCACTTTCCTCATATCGCTCACTATCGAATCCCCACCTTTTTTTCGGTCTTCCACACAAACTCTTTCTATTAACATAGATTTCCTTTACTAATCTTACTGCCTCATTTTGTCAACTATCGAAGCTACTTCTATATCTATTACCTCTTATATACTTATTCCTTATTTTATCCTTTATAGTTACATAGACTCCACTCATCCACTTCAATATTCTCATCACTGCTATACACATTCTCTATTCTCTTCTTATCTACTGCCCAACATTCTGTTCCATACATCATTGCAGGACTTACCATTAAATGAAAAGTAAATATTTTTTTTGGAACTAAGTTTTAGTTTTATATTTTTATTAAAGGAAAATATCCACAAGTATAACTAACTTACGAGTCCTGTCAATATGATCACTGATTAATTTACCATACATTTGTATACTAGTAATACTCTATAATAGGTTGAAAATTTTAAAACGCTGTTTATAAACTAATTAATAAGAGCTAATACTTATTACTTCATCCCAAACAAAAAGACACCACCCTATTGTGACATGCCTATATTAAACTTTACCTCACATTGTCAATTTTTATACACGCTCAACCACTATCGATACATATGTTCAATAACACTGTAAAACCGTCATTCAATTTAGCTGGCGACTACTAGCGTTAGTAATAAATATCATATTTCTCATTGAAAAATAACAGTTATATATTATATTTATATTAATATATAGCTATTTGATAGAACAAATTAAAATTAGGTATTCTGTTAAGGAATCAGTATACCCTACCTGCACTTATTCATGAACAGTACAGTAAAATATGGTTACTTTGCACAAAAAAAAAAATTTTACAATTATTGGTGTTAACAATTTCTAATTTCAATATGTAAATTTTCCTATAAAATTGGTATTCTTGAAAAGAGCGTATCACAAATATGTAAAAACATTGTTAAACAAATTAGATATATATGTCATCTGAATCAGTAAAATATGCGGGGGGGCTAAGGGGCTGAAGCCAACCAATTCCCAGTATAATTTTATTTTTCATTTTTCATATTATATATATAGTGACGTATTTTCAAATAAATAATACTTATTAAAAATATTTAATTTGAATTTTTAACTTTTCAAATGGTTAGGTTAGGTTAATGTTTGTCTTAAATGCACTTAATTTTGATATTTTTAAAATATTTTGCATCACATGGAAAAAATGTTATAATTAAGCATCCAATATCGATAAAAACGAGTAACAAAATAATTAATTTTTTAAATTTATATTTTTCCTAATTTTGTAATCGTAATATAAAAAAAAAACTGCACAGTGGTTTTATTTTTGGATTATTTATTTGAAAATAAAAATATTTTAAGTTTAAGGAGGTTCGAGTCTGGTCATTTTCTAAGGAGTATTTATATAGACAATTTATCGTACATGATAAAATTTTTAATTCAGAATTTAATGCAGTTAGAGAGGTCATTGAAGTTAATAAAGCTAATAATAAATTAATAAATACACTCCTTGGGCTTGTATCTATATCCATAATTGCAAGTATGAAAATAATGAAAATAAGATCATATACTAAATCATTTTTTGAACAGAAAGTTGCTTTTGCTGTGATAAAATTGTGAGACATTGGCTCGTACAACTTTAATTCTGTAAAAAGCACAAGATTCTTTGACATCTTTTCTAGGTTTTAATCGAGGTGTTTTTCAAAATATGAATTTCCGCTTTAGATATACACAAAAAAATATTATGCTTTTTACAGAATTGAAATCGGATCAACTAAAGTCGCGTAATTTTGTCACAGCGAAAGGTCTAAAAACGAAACAAACTACAGGATAGATCATGAAAGTTGTAAAATATAGTATTAATACAATGATTTGGTATACTATTAAGTTTTAATTGATACATTATTTTTTAAATTTTAAAACTGAATATTCTTTAGTTTGGTAATAAATGATAAAAGTACCTAAGAATCTACTACTAATAATAATACAGTTCATTGAATTTTGATTACTACAAAACTCCAATCTCATTTATAAAATTATTTTAAATCAATAAATACATTAAGTAGATTAAGAGGCTGAAATATATGTTATAAATGTATTTAAAAAAAAAAACACATACTCTGTGATTGTTTTGAAGTGTTTGGAATCAACATTTTCGGATTTATGAGGAAATAACCATTATTTTAATCCATATTTTTCATTATTTTTCGATGGTTTTTTCTGATACGTTTTTAAAAAATTAACAAAGTACCATGCTGACAAAATTTTATGCCAAAAAATGGGTACGAATTAAAAAATTAGATCATGACGTCAAATCTTCTTGCTGGTCGATAAATTGCTCAAAGAAAAATATAAGACCAATTAATATCATAGTAAATTCAGAAAATATTTTGCATCACTCAAAATCTAAAATGTATTTATAGTTATTATATTCATTTTAGGGCATTATTATTAAGTTTTTAAGCTATAAAACTCTATTTCTAGTTATTATTGTTTAAAAAAAAGTTCTATCTACAAAAATGAATTTTAGGTATTTTGGTCTTCAAAATCAATAATTTTTAACCCTTGGGATCCCCTCTCTGTAAATACGCCTATATATATATATATATTTTTAATAGTATCCTATTATAACACTGAAAAAACATCTACTTTATTCTTTCGAGCCTAATCTTGTGTCTACTGATTACCTATTTATTTTCAAGCCCCCCTCCCATTGAAAAATCCTGTGTACGCCACTGATTTGAATTATAAAAAACATGGTAATTCATTATTTATTGTATCACATATATTATAAATAAAGACTGGATTTTGCATAAAATGCATGATTATATTCTATGTCAAAAACATGCAGTCATTAAGTTTTCATAAATCATTACTAACGTTAAAATAACAATATTTTATAATGCATATTTTTGACATTAGTGCATATTTTTAATTGAAATGAATTTTTCTGCATATTATGGGTATAAAATGTTATTTAATTGCTAAAAATTAAAATATGTCATCGTCAGCTTATAAAAGCCTTGTCGTTGTAGCCATCCATGTTTGTCACTAGGCGTGTTCTTGTTATCCAATGAACGATTTTTTCAAAAAATGATTTAAATAGTCTTCCTTTATTTCTTTTACCATCTATTTTCTCTCCTATGATGTTGGTGATGAACTGATTTTTTTTTCTTCTCATTATTGCATTTATTTAATGTAATATTATGTTACTATAACGTAACTAATTTTTATTTAATATAATGAGTAGAGTGGAGGATGAAGCCTCAATGACAGAAGACTAAATCAGCTATCATAAGAATCCAAGATAATATAAATGAAGCCAAAATAAATAAAGGAGTTAGACAAAGTTGCATACTATCCACAATCATATATACATATATATGTCACATATCCAAGAAACAATAGATAAGATAAAGGAAGAAACCAATTTGGGCATAAAGATTAACGGTTAGAGAATAAGTATGTTACACTTAGCCGATGATATAGCAATAATTGTTAAAAATAAGAAAGATTTACAGGAACTAATAAGAACCATGGATGATACATTTAACGATATGAAAATGAAAATAAATGTGCAAACACAAAAGTACTTGTATGTGGAAGGGAAATACAAGAGTATAAGGTATGTTCTACCCAGTATCATTGATTATATAAATAATAAATTCCGGTATTAAATAAAAAGATCCTTTAACGGCCAAAATCGAACTATTTAAAATGTATGAATTACCTATAATAACTTACGCTAGTGCAGCATGGATTCAATACATCACCAAAATGCAATGGAAATGTCTTGAGGCTGTCTAGACCATCAGTTTAAAATCAATTATGGGCACACCAATCTATCTCTGTAATGACATACTACTGAAATAATCAAAAGCTATACGCCTGGCAGAGTTGGGCAAAAATTATTCAAAATAAAAGATAATTTATTTATTTGTTATTTACGAATAAAATTTTATTCGGGAATAATTTTTTCGTTCGATTGAATTTAAACAACACGTTCGGTGGGCTCAAAATTTTTTTGAATCGCCGTAGCGCATTCAATAACAGCTAGAATGGACCCAGACCGTTAGAAAAATGTGTTTTACACTCAGATATATAACATACAAAAAGTCACTTTTTTGGGGTAGTCCAAATCTGAACTTTGGATTGCTCATAACTTGAGAGGAAGTGGATCAAGTGTTTCGCGGTTTTGGCTACCCATATTCTGTTCAAAGCCCCATCTATAGAATAATTTGAACACGCCGAACGTATTGTTTACTGTACTTATGGGCACCTATGGGGCTTTAAGCAAAATGGGAGGTAGTCAAAACCGTGAAATACTTGGTCCACTTCCCCTCAAGTTATGAATAATCCAAAATTCGGATTTGGACTATCCAAAAAAATTGATTTTTAGTATGTTATATATCTCAGTGTACAACACATTTTGCCAACGGTCCGAGTATGTTCTGGCTGTTATTGAATGCGCTACAGTGATTCAAAACATTTTTTAAACTCGCTAAACGTGTTGTTTAAATTAAATCTAACGAAAAAATTATTTGCGAATAAAATTTTATTCATGTCTAGCAAATAAAATGTTATTCATGACGTCACGAATAGTTATTTGGGAATAAAAATGTATTCGTGAACAAATAACGAATAAATTATTCGCGAATAAAAATGTATTTAATTAATTATCTAAATAAAAATGTATTCGAATAATGTCCAACTCTGACGCCTGGCAGATATTCGGGTACTACCAAAATGAAAAGTTACAGTATTCACACATACGTGAATTGGGTCGAATAAACTCGCCAAACAAGTAAATAAATAGCAAAATTAAACATAGACCTATAGAATGGACCAATAATAAAATAGAATCAACCGAAAATATCCAACGCTAGCAAAGGCACCAGCAGGGCATAGACACAGGCCAAAGGCCATTTATACACCCAAACACAAATAAACGCAAATAAGAGTAGACATTAAGCTATAAATCAAGATATAGATCAAGTAGATAAATTTGTGTATCTAGGAAGTACAATAAGCAAGAATGGACGTAATAAGAGTAACATTGCTCTGTTCACGTCAACTCTTAACTCTTCTTTTCAGCAGTTATCTCAAAGCTAAAATAGTTTCTCGTGTTTCTTTATCAGTCCTGAAATTAAACTCGTAAATGTCCAATCATTTTACTCTTTTCTTCATTCTGTTCTTTATAATGTTTAGAACCAACTTTGACAAGTGAGATAAGATGGTGATAATTCTGTAGCTTGAGTAGTAGTAGCATTTCCTTTTTTGAGTATTTTTTTATGAATTCCTTCGGGTTGTGTCTTCCTTGTAGCATTTCTTGATAATTTCAAAAAGAACTTGATTTGTTTTTTCATCTAGGTTTTTTAGTATTTCTGCCAGTATATCATCCAATCTAGTTGCTTTTTTTGTCACTCAACTATCCAATTGTTGGTTGAAATCATCTATTGTAATTTCTGGTCTTTTCATATCTGATTCTAAATCTTGTTCATTCTCAATTATTGGTTACTAATGTCATTTCCTACATAGAGATCTTCTAGTTATAGATATAAAAAATAATTAAATATGTATATTTAATTTTATTTCTTAATTGTATAGACATTTTATTATTCAGTATATTATATTTATTTCATCATTTTTTGGTTGGAATAATTTACAAACTTTTTAAACATATTTATTTTTTCGAATAAACATTAAATTTTTATAGATGTACCTATTATGTTCGCTTTATATTATTTTCTTTGCTTTTTATCATAATTTTATACTCAATTGAAAGCTAAACAAAAATAATTACATTTTAAGATGCATATTTCATGTTTTTTCTTGCATATTTTTACCTTTATAAGTGTATGAAAATCCGGTCTTTAATTACAAAGATTAAGAATATGTATTAATTTAAGCATATTGAACCTTTTCTTAAACTATAAAATGATCATATTTCTGCAAATATTACATCATGTTAAAATCAGTGCAAAGTAACACAAATGTTATACATTGAATAAAAAACTCAATATTTTATAATACTATTTTTATCTTTTAGGATGTAAAATGTACATAAGCAAATTTAAAGGCTTTTGTACATAGTACAATGTTATAAGTAATATATTTGTTAATAAATAAAAATAATGCAATGTATAAATTAAAATTTTGTTATTTATAATGATTTCTCAATGAGTTTGCTTTTTTTATTTGATATAGGTATACTTATACTTTTAAGATTGAGAATGTACATAATGTTGCACAAATAATATTTATTACTGAAATTAGATGAGTTTTTAATGTTGGTTACAACACCACATATAACTTTGCACCAAAATTTAAAAAATAAATGTTTAAATAAAAGTTAGTCAATTTTTAACTTCAAGAAATCATACATAAAAGTTTGTGAAATTCGTAAAGTTCTATCATAATTAAATTATTACAAAAATGGCAGTGTATTAAGTTAAAATAACAAATAATTTGGTGTAAAGTTACTCCATCTTAGGGTACTATAGATATCCATTTAATAATATATTAGTAAAATGTTTATTTACCTGAAGACGAAGGACAAATTTCGTCTAATAAATTTTGAGCTGATGTTTTAATATTGTTTAAAACAACTTTAAGTTCATGAACAGGAGGTTTAATTAAAGAGCAAACTCTTAAAGCCCTTAGATTAGACAAGATCCTTTTTTCAATTTCTAATTCGTCCAATTTTTCCAAATCATTTGGTAAATTGAATATAACACTCTCTAATAACTCAAAAGTGTGATGGGAAAGTACACTAGCAGCCATCTATCAAAGTATGAGTCAATACATTAATATTTAATGTGTATTATTGTATAGTTAATTTAAATATAATAATTATTAATGAAAAATACCTCGGGAAAAAACATTTTCACAAAATCATATATTGTATCATTATTCAAACTGAGACGTTCTTCAATAAGCGTTGATTCCAAATAATCCACAAAGTAATTATTTTTAGATAATAATCTCAAGTATGGTAAATTAGGCCCCTTTAAAATAAAATGACATCAATTGAATATAGTAAGAAATAATTTAAACTTTTTAAAATATACATACACTCATACTGTGTACATCGAGCCAAAATTTTGGAAAATAAGTATGATGCAATGGAATAGATTCATATCCAATCATTGCATTAAGAGCTACTAGGGGTTCAGTCAAACAATCATTATTAACAGCAGTGCGGCACATTACATCAATGAAATCATGATATGGTGCAAAAAAAGCAGATAATTCTGCATCATAATGAGGATCACAGCCCTAGAATAATTTAATAACAAATTTAATAACATGCATGTTAATAAAATAAATATTTGTTTTAAATTATTTTTTACTTTGGTCAAGTCTAATTGGTTATGTGTTAAAGCCATTTGTACCATTGGCCGAATAGGCCTTGTATTTGACTTTAAACTAAGCATTGGCACTTTATGTCCTCGGCGAGGAAAATAAGGGCCTATGGGCATGCCATTATTACTGTCCATACAAACAGCATGGCAATGAGTCAAGATTGGTTGAAGTACATTAATAACTTCAATTGGCATTAAAACAACAAGTACTTTTAGTAAATCTGAAAAACATTCAAAATTATAACTTTTAACCAAATTAATTTTTTTTCTATAATTAAATCATTGTATGAAATACTTATAAAATAGTAATCAAACATTACATAAAATAACACATTGATTAGGTAGCAGAAAATAAACTTTATATATGTTAAACAATATTAGCCAATTATTATTACCTAATACTGATTGTCTCATTTCTTTTGGGTTGTAAGTGTTAAGTAATGTAACAAGTTTTCGTAACAAATCTGGCCACTCTTTATATGTCAATATTATAGTACGGGGTGTTTCTTTTTCAGTCAATTTTTTCTGTTCATGACTTTTTTGTAAACATTTTGTTATATCAACAATTAAAATGAGCATATCAATTAAATCACCAGTTACATGACAGGCAGTAGCTTCATGGTACATATTGTGTAAAGTTTGAAAGCCCTAAAACACCAATCAATGATAAATTAAACAATTTCATTACAATGTCAATTAAATCATTACTTCAAAACACATTTCTAAACCCCGATTATGAATGAAATATAATTTATCTTCATCATTTTCCAAAAGTATTTTGGAAACTGGTATTAATGTACCCCAACCAGCTTTTCCATCTAAATGTGATACATATAACTGTATTGTTTCTTGTCTATATTGATTTATCTCAATAATTTCTTGATCAGTTGAATCAGGATATTTTTTAATAAATAATTGTAGTAGTTTAAATAACTCATCAACAGCCTAAATAACAATTTTATAAAAATAAATAAAAATTAGCAAAAAGTAATTAATTATATATATATATATATATAATTAACTTACTGCTGCATATTGGGTAGGGTGGGGAGATATGTTCTTAAAAGCCCAACTTATATTTTGATGTCCAGCTAATTGTCTAGAAAATATTCTAGAATGTTGACAGCATATTCTTAAAAGGCCATAATATGCTGGTAACATACTACGATTGAAAATAACCACTTCTTGGTCATCATGATCAGCTCTAAAGTAAAATACTCATAAATATATATACTTTACCGTTGATATTAATATTAATTCCTATTTAAAGTACTTACAAAATGTAATTGAATGCTATATTTTTTACAAAATATGGATCTTGTATAAGTGTTTGCACATTTTCTACACAGTCAGATAATACATTATAAAATAACATCAATAAACTTTGTTTGTTATGGTGTATTGGAATAGCGGGTTCTGAAAGTTTAGGATGGAATAGTTGCCAAAGTTCGACTAAATGTGGTCCAAACTGTAAATAAATATAAAAAGAATTATTATTTCATTATATACAGTAACAGTAAAAAACCATTCGGTTTACCTAAACGTCTTAATTTTAATTTTGCTTTGCCAGTTATACAGGTACTACAGGTATATACAATTAATTAATTGTCAAAAATTTTATATCATCAAATTAAGAGGATATTATACTCATACTTGTTCTCTCCAATTATCTAATGACCAATATAGCAAAATAATACAAAGGAGAACTTATACTATAGTTTTTAGTTAAATTCAGAGTAAACAACTATTACCAAGTTTAAAAAAAGGATTATTTTTAAGTACATATCACAGCCTTTTTATTTTTATAAAATATAAATTAACAAAAAATGTAGCAAACTAAAAACACTTTAACTTCCTTGTCAGATATTTTATAAAAGGATTCTCGAGAATATTTTTTCTTTAAATTTGATAAAAAGAGTTTAAAATTTAAATACTGTTGTATAATTTTACTACACTATCTGTTAGATAGACAGAGAAAATAAATAAAAGTGAAATGTCCTCTTAATCCCATTATCAATTTTATTAATGGAGTATTAACTTTTATATAAGTGTTTTAAAATGAGTCAGCTCAATCATAAAAACAATGAACCAGAATTATATGTTAACCGTTAATATTAAATCAAAAATATTTTTTAATGCTATGGCTGAAACCATAGTTTTTTCTCATACCTTACTATATCAAAAAAATGTTTTTTTTTCTTTTACTTAACCCTTTAAACCTGAATTTTTAAAAAATAATTAAATTTTTACCATTAACTTTTCAGTCCTTGATATTAAAAAATAATTGAGCAAAACGAAGTAGGCAGTTAATTTGGATGATCCATGTTGAGAAGTATCTGTGTATTCTTTAGCTACTTTTAAGAGGTTTAAAAGGAATTTGAATATTTCATGCAGTGTCTCTTTTGCATCTGACGCCAATAAAACTTCTTTTTGTAATGTACACATGCCTCGTGCTGATCTATATGCTTGTCGAAATTGGGTGTTCGGTACCAATGATACTAATAACATACTAGCAGCTAAAAATAAATTTTAATTAATAATTAACAAGCTGTAATTATTCTATTATTTACAAATATAATTAATATTTTGACAATTGTATTATTATAAGAAATTTGAATAAACCTTTTCTTGATATTATAGTATTAGTAATAACAGTATTTATAGTTGAATGCATTACAGTTATGTTAAAAAATATGAGATACATTTATACTATCTTGATATTAAAAAATGGATTGGAAAAATTCATTATTTACAACAATTCATTTTTATTTTCATTTAAATTAAGTTTTGATATAAAGTTGAATATTATATATTATTATTTTTATATAGGTAAGTCACGAAAATTGACTTTCAAAATATTTTCTCTAGGAATTGAATGTTAAACTTTTAATTAAAATAATTTTAAAAGTTTACATATATTACATAATTTTAATAACTTAATTTTATCATATTTTAAAAATGTAAAAATTTAGAATTAATATAATAATTTTGTTTTATGACCCTTGGATTTGAAACATAATTTATACATTGAAATTCACTATTATTTTTTCCAATACTATGATTGATGTTTCAAATATATAACAATAATCAATAGTATATTTTAACATTATTTTGTACCATGATCAGTAGTGTGTATATAAAAGTTTGGCCCTAATGCAAAAATCTAAGAGCTCAAAATCAATAAAAGGCACCATAACAAAACATGTCACCAAAGAATCAGTCAATAAAATAATGTTCTTGAAAAATGTATGATATTATATTGTATACACTATATAGTCTATATATCTATATATATCATTCTAGAAGGGTCATGATGTGGCTGCATTGATAATTTCGATTTTTTTAAGCTGATATTTGTGGAAATATATATTAACTTTTTAAATATACAGTTTTAAAAATATATTTAATTTTAAAATAATCTAATAAATACTAAAAATTATAATCTTCCACCATTGTCAAATTTCTAATCACTAAATATTTAAATTAAATAAATAAAAACAATAAACCATAAAATTAAATTGAAAATAATAATTTATTTTATAATTAAATTGTCTGTCATGCAGTCGTTTATATTTATAAATGTATACACTGACAGTTATAATAAAAATGGTTAATTTTTAAAAAAAAATCTTTAAAATATATACTTATATTTTATACCTATATAAAATATATATACATAGAGTAGAAACATATGTATGATTTCTTGTTTGATGATAATTATATACAGTGATTTTTTTAATATGAGCTAAGTTATACCTATTCCGGAAGAATAAATTATTTCACTTATTCTATATTTTTCATAATTTTATCAACTTTTGATTTAAAAATGAAACTATATAAAATATAAAATATATTTTTATGAAAATTTATGAATATTGTTTTATTCCCAAATAATAAGAATTCAAATTTAAGATGTGGTAGAGTGGAGAAGTACACTTATAGTATTTCTCTTATTTTTCAATTTTAATGCTTATTACTCAGGAATTATTTGTAGAATTAAAAAAGCCGGTCAGTAGGTTGTGGAAGCACTTTGCTCGTCGGGTGTCAGTATTGGTGGATGCACTTCGCTACTGGGCAGGGTACTTTTGGTGGATGTATTGAATTTGAAAGCAATGATAAATCATTGCATTCAATAAAACGATTCTGAGCGTAGCTTCGGTGTAGTATACATAACTCATATCATTTTTTTTTCTAGGGATCGATCGAGGCTGTTATTTTTATTTTATTTTAAGTCGTGTTATTCATCATTGAAAATCATAATTTTTGCTCAGGTCTTAAAATCTCATTTTACCAACTATTTGGGCTTAATACCTCAAAATTGATAATTTTGCAGAAAAAATTAAAATGACTAAAAAAAAATTGTGACATCGGATTTTTTAGATTTTTTGAATTTAGTTAAAGTAACGTATATTTAACGCTGCATAAAATTTTCAGAACTTAAAACCGAAAATTACTTAGGTTTTTGGATAAGACCAAATAGGTCTTTATTTGTATTATATTTATTTTTACTAAACTCAACGAATTTTAAGGATTTATAATTCAAAATAATTTTTAGAAGACCCCTTGTATACCATTATTATAAATTTAAAATAATAAATAATAACAATTAATATTATTCAAATATCAAATATTGAAAAATAGTAAAAAAATTATAATAATAGCCAGCTACTACTGGCCACTATATTTCCTACAAAATATTTTTATCAAAAAGTATAATTATTAAATGTAACGTTTGTGGCCTTATTGAGGAGAAAATTGTAGCACAAAAAAATAATAATTCATTACCTCATATATTTACAATTATTATTTTTATTTAAATAAGGTGAGAAGAGGATTTAAATCTAGGCATATAATGAATTGAAAAATTCAACGTAGAGACAGACTTAAGACAAGAAGATGCCTTATCACCAGTCTTTTTCAATATAGTGCTAGAATCAGTTATAAGAGAAACCATGGTTGGAATAATAGGAATAAAAATAAGAAATGACCAGCAAATGGTAGTGGTAGCATATTCAAATGAAGTTATAATAATGACGGAGAATGAAAATGACCTAAAAATAACTACTAGCAAGTTGAAAGAAGAGGAAAAAATTGAATTAATGGTAAATGAGGGAAAAACAAAGTACATGATAGTTACAAAACATAACCGTGAAAGAAGACATGTGGAAGTGCTGAATTGTAACTTGAAAGGGTGGCAAACTTCAAATACTTAGGGGTAGATATTAATGAAAACACTGATAGCTATAAAGAAATATAATTAAAATTAGTAGCCACAAATAAATACTACTTTGGACTAATATCCTTACTTAAATCAAAGATACTATCATGGAGAATGAACATAATGCTGAGCAAAGTTTCGGTAAGACCAATAGTATTATCAGGCTTGGGCAACATCAAAGACCGATAAAAATGAACTAGCTACATTTGAATGAAAGGTCTTTAGGAGAATATTTAGTCCAAAAAGAAACGTCTTAGGTAAATTTGAGTTAAGAATGAACCAAAAAATAGAAGAACTATATGATGAAACAAACATAATAAGAGTCCTTAAAAGCAGTAGGCTAGGATGGGCTGGACATGCGTGCAAATCGGAAGGCCTCATTGGGTTGGCCACAGGATAGAAACCGGACACAAAAAGACCAAGAAGAAGATCCCAGGCAACGATAGAAAGACAGAATCATTAAAGATGCATCGAAGGCTGGGAGTGAACAATGGAAACTGGCTCATAATAGGTATGTTTGGAGGCAAGTGGTTGTTGCAGCACTGGACTTAAATGGCCCATTAAAAGTCAAGAAGAAAAGAAGAATTTTCATTTAAATACTATTTAGTATTTAAATTTTAAAATGCCTACATTATAACAAAATTATTTTTACCATTTATGCAATCTTCAATTTACTTTAAAAATTGTTAGTTACAAAGTTTTTTTGATAATAATTATTATTTTGGTATAAAATGTTCCTGTAATTTAAAAATAAAATCTTAAAATTTTCATAGAGTATGTATTTTATTATTTCTTGTAAGTTATTAATGTTTTCAAATTTTTTATTTATAGTATTCACAGATTTTGTTCACAATCATTTTATTGAAAGAAATGATTTATCATTGACAGAACAATTTATATAAGATTGTCCTAGTACATCATTATCTTATGATTTTTATTTGAATTGTCTTAATAATACAAATTTAATAACAGGCTATGAGTATAATGTGTTTATCAGTATTACGAATAAACAAACGCATAATTTACTTATACAAAACAATTTTAATGATAAAAACGCTGTGTTCAATTTCACGGATAGCTCACAGTCATGAAGGAAAAATGTTTTTTAAAATATAAATGTTTTATAAATGTAAAGGAAATATTAAAATAACAAATAATTTTGTCATGGTTAGTTATTGTTTTTTTAAAATTATTACACTGAAGCTCTGCTCATAATTGTTTTATAGAAAGAAATAATTTACCTATTATTTCTTTAAAATTCAATATATCTACCACCACTAATCTATCCAATCAGCAAAATATTTCCATACTATGACAGGAAGTTTTTTTAAAATTTGTTTGGTTACTTAAATTAAAAAAATAAATAATATACAATATATTTTATATGGTACCCAATATATCAGGGGAGACGGGAGACTAGCGAGAACACTCGCGAGCCACAAAATATAATAAAAAATATGTTAGAACCAAAAGTAAAAAAAAAGGCATGCAATAAATATGTTAACATTTTAAAAAAATACCTATTTAAATATTATACATTTAAAAACATAATTTTTGATTAATTATAAAAACTAAAATTATAATTTAATAATTACTACAATTTTAAATACTTACATATATTTATATTAATATTTAAAAATTCAATTTTTTATATTAGTAACAATATTTTGCTTCTTACACGACAAGGCGCGAGGAGCCGTAATTTAGCCACCCTTGTTATATAAGAATATATGAGAGTAGGACCCAAAAAATTTGGTTTGGGTTTAATTAGATTTATAATTTTGGATAAAATGAATTTATATATAGGCATTTTATATTTTAATATTATATAGATTTTGAAAAATACAAGAGTTATCATGAATTAATATCACTAACGATACTCATAAAAATACTAATATATCCTAGTGTTATGTGATTTTTAAAGATTACATAACAATTAATTTAGCCTAAGTCTAGTTTATCACCACAGTCACGAATTAAATTTTTTTTTTTTTAACCAAAATTATTTTAAAAATTCATTTTTTACGAAATGCAATGTAAAATATGATGATATAAATATTGATAATACAAAAATTATTTAATATTGCTGTAACATTTTAACCATTTGTTTCTGCAATTTTATTTTTACATATTTGGAATTAGTAATTAAAATACTATCAATTAAAAAAAATAAAAATTGAAATTTGTAACTGGGTTGGTAAACTTAACTTATTTCGCTAACATGTAAACCACTAATAATTGTAATACATAAAAGTTGTATACTAACCTGAGCGAACACGAGCATTTCCATGTGCCAATAAAAAACGTTCAACCCACGTGTCCATACCATTAAGTACCCAAGCAGACACCTGTTTATTACGAGGAACTTGAAGACTAAGCCATTCCAAAGCTACTTGAGGTCCATTTTCAGTACACTGCCACAAAAGCCTTAATATGAATTCTGTAAAAGGTGGTAATCCACCATTACCACCAACACTTCCTTCTGATAATAAAGTTAACATTTTGAAAAATGGCTGAGTAATCTAAAATAGAACAATTATTACTTATTTATATAAGAGTACTTGTGGATAATTTATTTAAAATAAAATAAAACCCTCTATTTTGTTAAATCTATGTTTTGCACTGAAGATGGAAACTTTGTTTCCAAAATACTGTATTTGCTTACAATAAAAAGTACATTTTTGTGGTTTTAGGTTTAATTTTATTTTAAATTATTACTTATTAATTAAATTTCATTAATTAATTTTGGAATAAGTCTAGTTTATCAAACCACCTCACAAATTTAATTTTTAACTTAAATATTTCAATGAGTTAAGAATAATAATTTTATTGATAGAACTTAAGTTTTAAAGTTATAATCTATTAAAAAGTACACATATTATATGTACAGATATTTCATTTGCAACTCTGTGTTATGGTATTATGTTAAACTGAGATCATCACGAATCACAATTGTTATATATAATACAACTGTTTTGTACTTTTATAGAAATATGGGATTAATTTACCAGGTATTATAAATTTTATTTTTTAATTCTGTTTATTATCTAATGGTTCATGATGAATAGGTATATTATGTAATAAATAAATATAATTATATGTAAAAAAAAAAAAGAGAACAAACTATACCAAGGGGTAAGTGAAGGAACAGCACAATTTGGAACATATCTGTCTACGAAGGCAGTTGAAAATTTGTAGGTTACTATGTACAGAAACAATAACAGCTACAATAATGTAGGAAATGTGGATATAATAATTGGATAATCGGTGAACCTCAAAAGGCTATAACTCAAAAAAACAGATTTTGATTGCACTATTATTTTAGCTCGTTAAAAAAAAATTGAAATTTTTGAGGGGCACAGTAAAACTACTTATTTAAAAAAATATACTTACATCAGAATTATTAACATTTTTTTGTATAATATTTAAAATTTGATTAACGACTCCATTGGCAAGTACAGAATTTTTTTGGGATGAATCATTGCGACATAAAGAAAATATAAGATTTTTAGTCATGTGTAAATTTGTGTTGTCTTTTACTTGTTGAATTATAAATGGAAATCCCTAAAAATATTAAGTTCATATATATATATTTATAATGCAAATAGATTATATGCATTATAAAATAATAAAATTACCTTCATTCCTTGTAAAACATATAAATCATTATCAGATAACTCTAACTGACCACCAATATTTCGAGATTTTTCTACTAAGGAAACTACAAGGGCAATTAATTTTTCAAGAGATAAAGGTGGTTTATTTCGATCTGCAGTTGACATTGGAATAACTTCTTCGTCTTCATCTTCACAATCAGCTCCATTAATATTAAGATTATCACTCTATAAATTCATTAAAATAACAAACTTACTTTATTTCAAAACATTTATTTAAATATATTATGCTTACAAATTCATGTCCTTTTAATCCCAAGTAAAAGTTCACAACCGTAGTAATACATTGAATAGATATTAAAAACTTGCTCTCTTCATCACCTAATTTACTAAATTCATGTAACAAAGCAAAATATTCAGCCATATTACGAATAAAATGTTTGATATTTTGTTCCATCTAAATTATACAAATTTGTAAAATTAATATTTTTAATTTTTGATAAAGTAAAACTATAAGTACTCACCAAAGATACTACTGTACGAATAAACGAAGTAAGACATGATACACAAGGCTCTGTCTGTTCACTTTTATCATCATTTATAAAAGTAT
The DNA here is from genome assembly GCA_025469235.1 of Pemphigus obesinymphae. Classification (NCBI taxonomy): domain Eukaryota; kingdom Metazoa; phylum Arthropoda; class Insecta; order Hemiptera; family Aphididae; genus Pemphigus; species Pemphigus obesinymphae. Next base: position 113,998 of record JAIPRL010000089.1, read on the forward strand.
TATTAAAAAAACAAACATATGGCCTAAAATTTATAAAATAAGGAAATATTAATTAACATTATGAAAAACATTTATGTCAACTATATCAAAAATATATGCATTTTATTATTATGCACATTTTAAAATATTCATAGTACACATTTTAATAAAGTTAATATTTTTTACCTAATATGCTGAATCACATGCATGCACAATTTAAGAAATGTTTGTCGTATAATTTGATTTGGACATTTAATAAAAATTTTAAGTGGCCACCATCCATCAACACCCATTTGTTGTAAAAACCATTCGGAGCCAGATTGTGAAGCACTAAATTGTTTAGTTAACAAATCTGTCCATTGCACTATTGTAGACTGTAAATTCATAATAAAAATAATAAGTTAACATAAAGAGAGAAATATATCTGAATAATATACAAAAATACATACTCGTTCTTTAGCGTGTATATAAGTTTCCAGAAAAAAAGCAGAGGTTAACTTTGTAGCGAGTTCTGCTAATTCTTCTGAATCTTCTAAAGATTGTGGAATAAAAGCACAAATTTGCCACATGAATCTTATAGGAAAAAATTAAATATTAAACATGAAATATGAATACTAAATAACATTAAATAACTTACTGGAAATAAGCACTTTCAAATATATTTTTATCTTGCAAAAATTGTCTATTATCTCGCCAAATCCATCCTTCCAGTTCGTTACTTAATTTTATTGGTGGACATATTTCTACATCATTAGGAATATTTTGTTCTTCCATTTCTGGATCGGTTGTTTTAACAAGTTCATAAAACAACATATAAGCACTGTTTGTTTTTTCAAAACTCATGTCCATATACTTATCAGTTACCGAATCATAGGTTTTACTCTAAAAATAAAAATGTGTAATATGATTTATTATGTAATTTAAAAATAAATTGCTCTCTCCCAACTATTTCGGCTCGGCTACTCTAGTTCACACTTCCACAGAACTTGAAATCCTGCATCCTCTTTACATACACCCGCCCACCCCATATTCTCTATTACATCCCCTCCCTTCTTTTTTGGTCATTCTTTTCATTTCTTTCCTTCAACATATATTTCCTTTACTACTCACTCTTACTGCCTCTTCTTCTCCTCTCCTTAAAACATGCCCTTCTTGCCATCTCAATTTATTCTCTCTAATTTTATCTAATATTACACTACCTTTTATATATTCATTTTGTCCTCTCTAGTTACTCCGAAAGACACAAAAGTAATTTCAGCATTCTTATATCTGCTACACTCATATACTGTTCTATATTTTCCTATCCACTGCCCAATATTCCAATCCGTACATCATTGCGGACATGACTATTATAAAATTTACCTTTTAATCTAATTGGAATTCCTCCGTCACATAAAAATTTCAAAATAAAATAAAATATATATATATTACTAACTGTCATTTCTCCGCCGAAACATTCTGCTGCTAATTGATTAGCATCAAATAATTTTACTTCAGCATCATTAAATAAATACCATTGATCAGTACTCGGAGTTTGAGACCTGTTTGTACGTTCACGATTTCGTATAAAACTATAGTAATGACCACCATCTGCCGTGCCTGTATGAACTGTAACACCTATAAGTTCATATTGATAGTTTTCTTCTTGATGCTCTGTTCCTTCATTTTCATTCATTTCTTTTTCTTCAAGATAATGTTGAGGCATCAAATGTTTTTCAACATACCCAGACATGTCAAGTATCATAGGAAATGAAAAGTGGGTGTTTACTTTTTCTTTCATCATTGTCACCATATTAAATGTATACCTCATTGTATTAAAACAAAGAATTTGGGGTAATTTTTTGAAACAAGCTCTGAAATTTGAAATACTTAATTAATATATATATATATACCTATTGACAGAATACAATTATATTTATTTTTGGGTAACACTTATCTCCCTTTGATTACTTTAACACAAACCAGTATTGTTTTATTTGAAAAATAGACAAGAACAAAAGCAGATGTGCTATAAAATTTAATTCCTACTCGACTCTTGAAAAATACTGAAGATTTCCAAAGCTAATTTTTAAGAAGTTCCAATAAATTTATTAAATTGATTGAACTATAAACTTTAAATATCCAAAAGTATTTCTGAAGGAAAAATTTAATGTAAAACAACACTTATTGTTTTGCATTGCTTAGAATTTAATTAATAAATAACTATACTAACTAAATAATTACCTCTTTTCTGCACGAACTTTCTTTTCACATTGAGAACAGGTATACATATTATCTCCATCTAAAGTATCTTTTAGTGTTACTTCATCAAGAGATTCATACAAATTTCTCATATCGGCTACTTGACATCTTACTGTGTAAAATTCTTCTAAAGTTCTACTAACATGGTCACAATCCTAAATGTTTCAAATAAAATAATTAGTTTCATTAAGTGATTATTTCTATTTTGGATGATTTTGATCATTGGTTATATATACTAAAGATTGTTAACTGGCCCATATTTCAATTATGTGGAAAATTTTCCCGCTATAGAGCACTTTACAAAGTATTTAATTATGGAATTTAACATTGAAATTGCTAGTAGTTGGTAGTCACTTTTGAGTGAATATGCTTGTGAATGCAATTTTTTTTTCATTTTGCAAGACATAACTTTAGTATAAAGTTCAAATAATATAAGTATTAATGTTTTAAAACTTTTGTTTTGCAGTTTTTACAGGTTTTGAAAATTTTCGATCTAATATAATAATAAAATGACTCAATTCCACAAAAAATATTTACTTTTATTTGGTATTAATATAATATTAATTATAAATCAGTATAATATTAATTGAGTCTTCATTTTATTATTAGAAAAATAATTATTATAATTATCCACAAGTACTCAAATTATAAATCTAATATAATTTTTCGGATTTTTTCAAGTCTTTTTTCTTTTTATAACATTTTATAATAGTGTTATCAATTATTTAAAATATATTTTATATATCTAAATTATTATAATTTTTAATTGCCACCATTGAAAAAAAAATTTGAAATTTTTTTTTTTAAATATGAATTACATTAATAACTAAATATACATTTTTATTTATAATTTAACATAAAAATTAAAAACTTTAATTATACTATTCAATAATAAAGCATGTAATTTGAAATTTGAAATGCATTTTTAAAGGTTTTAGTGCATTAAATACACAGTCCTAATAATAAGTAATGGTAGATTCTGAGCCAACATTGCGTGGAAAAATATTGTATGTCTTTATAACACAGATTGTGTCATCTATATCTCATTACTAGGGAATGGACTAAAAACCCTCAAAATATACTTTAAAAAATACTATAATATGCTACAAATATGCATTTAAAATTGTACCTAAATAATTGAAAAAAATGTATTAAAAAAAAAAATGTTAAAATCAAACAAAATTATTAATTAATTTTATTGTCTTTGTCAATTGATTGATTCGACTTTGACCGATTGTATTGTTATCGATATTAATTGTAGACTGTTGATAAAGTTTACTTTATTATACAATGGAAAGTTGTGAAACTTGTGATTTTAAAATGGTTTTGACAAACTTTTATAGCTGGAAATGAGAATACTTGAAAGTATAAGTTAAACACAAAAATATGCATTGGTAAAATATTAAGAATTATATAAATTGTGCATATTAATTTAAAAGAACTAGTGATATACAAGCTTATGACAAAAACACAACCATATTTTTTATAAAAATAAAGTATTCTTTATACTGAAAGTCATAAAAAATGGTTATTCTGGATGGAATGACAGAATATGTGTATGAACAGGCCTGGCATAATATTTTAATTGAATCATGATTGCTCATAAAGTCATAACCTATTAGTATAAATAATACAAGTAATGGATACCTAATAATCATTAACATGTATACTTTCTTAAATTATTATTATGACCTGCAATATATTAATTAAAATTTGTAATAATAAAATATTTAATTAAATTAATAATTATAATATTATTAATGTAGGTTTTATAGAACTATTATCTTATATACAGGGTTCAGTAGTTTATCTGACGGTTTTGAAACAGAAATAACTCGATTACTTTTTGGATATAAGATTTTTGGTATGCTATATTTTTAATGTATATAATTAATTAAATATTAAATAAAAAGCAAAACTGTATTCAAATTGATATCAATTCTGAAAATAGGAAAAATAATCATGCAGAAACAGCGAATAGAAGATTAAATATTGAAATGGGAATGTGTAATTCAACAAATTGGACTTTTATAAATTATTCGAGAACAGTTATTATAACAGGCCATGATTTTTTTTGTGCAACTTACTGCTGGAGTCAGTCTAGAAAATTACAAAAATAGTGTCCTTAATCGTTGATTATATAAAATTGCATAAAATATTTGATTAAAATAATCCTACATTTTATTATATTTTAGTATTTAAAATATATTTTTGTTTTAACTGTACGTAACTAATACATATTATAACATTTATGTATATCACATCATATAACTTTAACAAAGAAATCATGTAATGTTAAAACTTTTTTTTAAAACTGTACTTATATTGTATACAGTGTTTCTAAAATGAATACCTAAAATTTGTACACATACTTAGTGGGGTGACACAATGACGAAAGTTTTGAAATTTTTTTTCTACCTTTAAAAACTAAGTTTCAAAATTGTAATTCATAGGATTTTGAGATAAATGTAAAAATAAATGCACCCATGATATTTCCTATAAAATTCTCATACAAATCGATATGTCATTTTTAACATTTTGATCCTCAATATCGGCCTGATGTCACCATGTTGAAAAAAATGATGTGACATATTGATTCATATAAGACATTTTCAGAAAATAGTATGGTGTAATGTATTTATTGATGTTTAATTCTATATTCTATATATATAATTATATATAGTATCTGATTAATTAGTATGGTTCTTAAATGAAAAAACTTGGATTTTTTACTTTAATTATTAAAATATTGCAGTACATGTAGGTAAAAATAAATCATGATAATTAATAAAAAACTTCATATTTCCTACAAATTTCTCATATGAATCGATATGTCACATTACTTTTTTATCATGGCAACATCAGGTAACACTGAGCATCAAAATGTTAAAAAATGGGTAAAAATGAGTTAAAATTATGTGATATATCGATTCGTATGAGAATTTTGTAAGAAATATCATGGTGTACTTATTTTTACATTTATCTTAATATATTTTGAATAAAAAATAAAAAACTTAAGTTTAAAAATGTAGAAAAAAAATTATAAAACTTTTGTCATTGGGTCTATCCCATTGAGTATGTGTTCGAATTTTCAATATTCATTTTAGAAACACCCTGTATATTATAAATTTGTATTTATTATTTTCCAACATTTTTATAAAAATGTATTGTAATATTTATAATATTATAATAAAACATCATTCAAGTGGATGCCATTTATTTGAAAGTATTTCTGTAATTGAGTTCTGAAATTATTCATCGCACATGGTACCCAGAGGCATATTTAGGTAGAATAGAGGGAATTATGACTATAGGTACCAAATGCTTTTAATACATGTAACAACTTGAATAACATGATTTTTTTTCACAATGAATACATTTTTTAAATATAGCAGTTGTTCTTACAACTTATAATAGTTGTGATACTAATATAACATTTTTAGAGCAAAAAATTAACTGAGTATAATATTTTTTTTATCTTCACTCATTTTTTTTTAGAACTATAGCTTTAAAACTTAATTAATAATTTATTTATAAAAATATCTAAAATAATTAAAATTAAATAAGTAAGGTCAGCATTTTTCAATCAAATGTATTCATCAAATAAAGAAAAATAGAGAATTATGGGTTTTTCAATATCCAGAACACGAATAAAATATGGAATAGTTATTTAGTAATTTTTCCATTGAATAAAGATTTATTTGTTAAATAATAAGTGTTAAAATAAGTTAATTTTTATCAGTCATAATATTGTTGATAATAGTATCTGTGATATTAGTATATTATGATTATAATTTATATTATAATATTGATCAAGCTATTTGAGAGTAGGTATTTTATAATGATTATATAATATGAATCTATTTGAAATACTTAAATACTTGATGATGATAATCATTAAATCATTGATTATTTAAATTATCAATGTCTTATATATACAGTTTGTGAGAAAGTTAATCATATGGCCCTTTGGAATGATTACAATTTCAGAATGAGATTTAGAATTTCTTTCATAGGATAAATAATTTATAAACATTGACCGAAAACTGAATATAATTTATAAATTATACTTTGAAAATATTAATTTTGATAACATACTAATGAATTATGACAAGTATGAAATTTCAATCAAAAATAACCAAATAAATATGTACAATTTGTACCAAAATCCACTATTACTACCACCAATCAGTATAACTTACAATATTAATAGCTATCAGAGAAATAATTTTACATTGAAAAACACATCACTTTATTCGAAGTTTATTTCTTTAATCTATATATTCAACAGTTAAATAATAACAAGTTATTTTGTGAATAATTGGATGATTGAAAAACTGGGCCTTAGTGATATAAATTAATACCTATACAAATATTAGGAATTTATTTTAATTAAAAACAAAGGGGATTTTTATATTTATAAATATATAGGTAATATAAATATAATATAATACTATATATTAATACTAACCAATGAAACAACATTATTGCTGATAACACCTCCAAACAGAGTTTTAACTAGAGATTTTAATTCAGGCGTCATTTCTTCAAGTTTTGATACAAGGTCAATAAAGAATTCTGCCATATCCTTTTGTTCACCCGTATTCAATAGTTGGTGATCCATAGTATAAACTTTACAGAAACTACGAGGATTATATGTTTTTCTTTCACTTTCCTATAATATAATTCAAAATATTATAATGAACAAAAACATAATATATTTATGTAGTATAAAAACATTTTTCAATTTACTAGTTTTAACATGTAAATATAAAATAAAAGCATTATTATTTATTAATAATAATAGTTTGTAAATCTTAAAGTGAAAAATATGCTGTCATAATACACACACGAATATGACCACAGTTGAATTATAGTGTTCCACAATTTATTGCCTCGAATAACAACTAAAAATAGATTGTTTCGATTTCCATGTTAAATAAAAATATTAAAAACCATTAAAATTATAAACTTATAAAGTGAAAATATTTAATTTAATTTATAGTATATATATAATGAAATTTACTTTGGTTTTAACCAAATATTAAAAATATATGTTATAATGAAGTCTTCACATCCTAGTTTTTAAAGTAAACTAAAAGTATGTGTACACTAGAGCCCTGCATGGGCCGGGACCAGACTTAGGATGGGCCTATATTTCCTCTAGAAATGGGTTTGGACTGGACCTTCATTGCCAGTCTAAAAGTGGGTTTGGGCTGGGCTAGGAATCTAGTAGGTATCAGTTATTAGACCGGACTGGGAAATTTATATATTATATCAAAAACGGCTCCAAATTATTTTCAAAATATACAAATTATACGAATTTGTATGTTATGATAAATTTAGATGCACGTGTCGTTGAAATCCCAAATTTACTAACAATAATGATTATCAAAATTACGTAGTACCTAAATATTTTGATAAACCCTCATGTACATACGACATTTTTTTTATGCCAACTTTTCAAGTAAAAGTTATAATTCAGTTTTTTAATAAATATTAATTATTTTTTTCTATTTTATTAGACAAAAATATTTTGTTATTACTTTATATATATATTGTAGAATAAAAATTACAAAAATCTGTATTTGTGCACTGCACAGCGCATACTCTTCTTCTCCTTTGCCTTCTCTCACAACTATTTGGGGTCGACCACCCTGGTCTTACACTTCCACTTAACTTATCTCCCGCATCTTCTTCACTTACTCCCACCTTCCTGCATTTCATGAATTTCCCCTACTAATCTTACTGCCTCAGTCTCTATCCCTCCTTAATACATGCCCGGGCCATCTTAATCTATTCTCTCTCATTTTGTCTACTATCGAAGCTACCCCTATACTACCTCTGATATACTCATTTCTTATTTTATCCTATCTAGTAACTCCACTCATCCACCTTAACATTCTCATCTCAGCGACACTCATTCTCTGTTCTATCTTTCTATCAATTGCCCAATATTCTGTTCCATACATCATTTTAGGTCTCACCACTGCCTTATAAAATTTACCTTTTAACCTAATAGGGATTCTTTTATCACACAGAATACCTGATGCTTCTCTCCACTTCGTCCATCCACACTTAAACCTGTGTTTCATATCCTCTTCGAAACCCCCATCTTTCTGTATAACGGACCCTAAATACTTGAACCTCTCCACTTCTCCCACCACATCCCCACTTAATTTTATTTCTAGCCTTTCCTTTTTCCCTCTGTGTTCCCTTTTACCAAAATCATACTCTATATATTCTGTTTTACTTCTACTAATCCTTAGTCCTTTACTTTCAAAAGCTTCCCTCCACTCTTCAAGTCTACCATTCACTTCCTCAGGACTTTCTCCTATCAGTACTATATCATCTGCAAACAACATGCACCATGGTACCTCCCCCTGTATATCCTTTGTTATTTCATCCATT
>JAIPRL010000089.1:122728-200957 GCA_025469235.1 Pemphigus obesinymphae
ACATACACCTTTGGTAATCCTTTCTTCATTAATGCCCACTTTAAGATCTCCCTAGGAACCCTATCATAAGCCTTCTCTAGATCAATAAATACCATACACAATTTATTTTTCCTTTCTCTGTACTTCTTTACAATCTGTCTCACACAAAATATTGGCTCCATTGTTCACCTCCACTGCACGCACTGCACAGTGCACACCAAAAACAATAATAAAAATATCTTGAAATTTTTGTGTATATTGCTTTTTAATACCAAATTCATCCTAATTGGTACTTTACATTATAGAAACATTATCACCCAAGTCTTTAGACATAAAAAATGCAGCAGAGAAGCCTGGAAACTACTACATTGGCTATAAGGTAAATTTTCCCCAATTCAAACAACATTGGTAAAACCGCAAGTTATTTCATCCATTCTAAAGGGGAAATGCATGTGGAAAGAATTAAGATAAACCAGCAACAAATAATCAGAACCACCAAGCTCACACAGTCCCTGAACGATTCAGCATAGACAACAACTCCAATGTAATCAGTATACTAAAAAATGGCAAAGCACCTGGGAAGGACACCCGGAGTTTCTATAAAACCTAGGCCCAAAAGCCTGCATGTGGCTAGCTAATGGTCTTTATGCAATCTTCTGAAATCTCTGGATGTTGAAATTTAATCAAGAGAATATAATATTTATTGTGACATTATGCTTAAACTTGTAAATGACTATTTATGTTATTGTAATGATTAATCTTATGTTGTAACCAGTTACCTATTATTCAGGTTACATAATTTATTAATTTAGTATTATTGTTAATTACTGTGTCACACAAATAAAATTATAGAAGGCATTTTTTATCTACCAAGTAGTTTTTTTAAGCATAAAGGAAAACTATTAAAAATAATTAAAATGCTTATAAATTATATAAAGAAAATTATAATGCCAAAGCACACTATACTACAAAATAATTTAAATTAAATTATTTGGAAATGTACACTACAATCAGAAAATGTCCAGACAGGGATATACATGATAAGTAGTATGTTATGATTCCTTCTGGGACAAAAGTCCCACCTAAAAACATCTGTCCTAGATAGATACGGCAGATGATCACCCTACATAGCCCTACCCAACCGTCCATTTATCCTAACTCAACATACAGAAATTGACACACAAGAACTATACTTGATAAAATGAGGTGATACAACATAGAGAATGGGTGTAGAATTAACGGTTCACCCAAGCCGAGATAGGTCGGGCCCATGGTATGCAGTGATAAGGTGGAGGTGTTAGGCCATGTTAGATTATATTAGGGCAGAATGGACAGGCTAGTTAAGATAGAAGAAGGGTTTAGGTTAGGTTAATGTTGGTTAAATGGGTGGGTGAAGGAGTTAGGTTAAGTTACGGTAGATTAGACATTTGGGAAGTGGGATATTAGGTTAGACAGGTGAAAGGTGGTTTGGTTAGGTTAGGTTAAACATATGCCAAATATAGAGCGGTCAAAGATGCTCTTGTTCCAGAACAAATCAAAATATCCCATACTTGACTTGTATATTCCTGTCCAGAAACTTTCTGATGTTCGTGTACATTAATTATTGACTTCAGCACTATATTTACGTAGTTAAATCAATAATTTTAATTTTTTTATGCATTTATATAGTTTTTGATGTATGGAATGATGTATAGAACAGAATGTTGGGCAGTAGATAGAAAGATAGATCAGAGAATGAGTATATAAGAGTACACAGTAGTATGGACAGTAATAGTAATAGAACAAGATAGATAGATAGCTTCGATGGTAGACAAAATGAGGGAGAATAGATTGAGATGGTTTGGGTATGTATTAAAGAAGAGACAGAGGCAGTAAGATTAGTAAATGAAATATATGTTGATGGAAAGAGGGGGAGAGAAAGAACAAAAAGAAAGATACAATTTATATTTATATATTTTTTGATCTTATTATCTATTTATTATTTTAATTAATTATACCAGTAGGTAAGCAAACATTCGTTTTAACTCGACCAATATGGACTCATGTTTATTAGATTCATCACATTTTGCTTCAAGTATAGATCGCCTTGCTTGTGGCATCATAAATAGATGTTGCATACATGATGCCATATAACAAGTAGCACCTAGATTTGTTAAGCCAACATATCCACAACTAGATCGTCCATCATCATGAGGCCAATAATCCCATAAATATGGAAGACGATTTATATCTACGAAAACATATTATTAGTAATATTAGACATGTATTAAACAATGTTAATCTTAAAATATTTACCATTACTATGTTGTTCTAATAATTTTTTATACAAATATTCATAGTTTTTGGGAGTTTCTTTAACTAATTCAACCAATAAATCATAAGCAGAAGATCGAGCACTTTCAGATTTACATTTAGGTAACTGTCGATTTTGTGAGTCTGGTAATGCAAACAGAAACTCAAAAACCTGAAATGTAAAAGTATTGGGAATTTAACAATTATAAGAATGTTTAATATTATATTTATACATACAGTGTCTAAGACTTTATGACTGTGTTTACTAAATTTAAAAGGGGGTTTATGGCCTAATATATTGGACATTAAATTTAAAAGTCCAATCAAACCATCATCTTGAAGTCCATTATAATGTGTCTCGATAAAATCTCTATTAGCAATTGATTCCCAAACACGTACAGCTAATGTCTCAATATCAATAATACATTTTGATGGGCATTTAATACTCTCTGAAATAACAAAATATAAACTCAATTCAAACTATAATTAAATTCACATATTATACCTTGAATGATGTCAATTGGTAAACAATTAACAAGACGACACATGAGCCAAAAATAATCTCGACAAGCTGGTCCAAAATTAGGTTTATCTTCATCATTTACCCTCATCAAGTTCTAAAATAGAATACAAATTAAAAAGACAATTTTTAATTTAGAAATTAAATTTACTAACTTCTTGCTTTAATTGTGGTTGCATGCATTCAGCTTTATCTAGGAACTTTATTAACTGAGATAAAAGTAATGTAGCAGCAGTACGATTTGCTGGGGGTACAGCACAAAGTCGATATAAAGCAATGCATATTTCATGTCTAACTAATGGATCTGGATCTTCAAGAACAAGATTGCAAAGCCACATCGAAAACTGATTAGATTCTAAAAGTGCTTCACAAATGCCATTTACACTGTGAGACCATGATAAAACTAATGTCATTAAGAAATGAATGACTTGAGCTCGGCCCCAAAAACCAGTTTTTATTTCTTTTGGATGTGTGGGATAGGATAATTCATTTAAAATGCTCATTAACCTTGGTATAACCAAATCTATCTTCATAAGTTTTAACATTTCCTAAAAATAAAATAATCACTATAGTAACATTTTGTTATAAATCATATTTAGGTTTCTAATATATAAGAAACAATTACTTTATTAAGTTTTGGCACAATAAGATTAGCTTGCTTTTTTACATGTGATTTTCTTGGACGAAAATATGGATCAAATCCTAATCCTTCAAACTGATCTAGTTGCCGTCTGTCATTTGGTGACACACCAAGTTGACATAGTAATTTAAGTAAATGAGCCAAACAATCTTGATGCCATTCACTGTTACCCTGAAGTGTACCTACAAATTGTTTGTATATATTTGAGATACAATTATACATAAATATAAATTCAACATACCAGATAATAATATTGTAAAAAGATGTTCTAAACCTCCTTTTTCTATAAAACTTTCTCCCCATAAACTAGATACTCCATTGGTTGATATCTATGGAAAAAATATGAGAAAATAAAATACATATTTAAAATCTTGAAATAATTTTTTCATTATAATAATATAATATATAATAACTTTCTATTTTCTAGCATACCTCTAGTAATAATTCATCTTCATCTATATTTTTTTCAATGCCCATTTGAACTAATGATTCAACAATGTATAATGAATACATTAATTTTTGTAAATTTGATGGATCTAAATCTCTTTTTAACCAAATTTGACATTCTTCTTTTGATTCACGAGTTGGATAAAGTGTAAAAGAATCTAACATAGTAGGACTTGTTGGTAGTATAGTCAATATATCCCAAACACTTCTTGATAAAATTTGAGCTCTTGAATGTAGTAATTCATTCTATAAATATTAAATAACAATAATTAAATTGTTTAACATAAAAAAGATTCAGATTTGTTTCTGAAATAACTGATAACATTGAATGGATTTTATTCCAATTTGAAAAAAAATATATACTTCATCCCAGATAAGTGTAACTATACACTAGTAATATACAGCAGATATTATTATGCTACTAGGAGCGTCAATTTAGTGTTTATCACATTAATGTCACAAATAACATGTTGTACATCTATTTCTAATATAGAGAATGAAAACTGCCACTCACCGATATTGATTACCGATAGTGTGACAATGAAATTACCAATTACCAATTGAAATTTTTTACCATTAATTTACCAAAGAAATATTATACCAAATTCCAAAAATAAAATGTACTAAAAAGTTCTAATAACTGTATCAATGAAATTGTGTTAAGGAGGTAATGATCTAAGTCTAATGACTTTTGATTAAATTATACTTATATTTTATTTTGTGATTTAATAATTTAAATTAAATAATAAACTAAAATAGTTTTTTCATATCTAGTTTGATAATAATTAATAACCATTGATATATCATTAAACATGTTTTTCACTAGACCAAATAATTTAATTTAAACAAAAGTTTATTATACACATTTATAAAATTAAAAATTGGTTACTTCTTCATCATCAATTTTTTTCATTGATCCAAGGGTATGCATTAAACGGAACAAAACTGCAAAATTTTTTGGTTGTAAAAGCAATAATGTAGGTGAACTTTCTTTCGCAGGTATAGATTGAGAAGATCCTGGTAAATCCTGATCACCAAGTTTTTTTTTACGAGAAGTACTTAATGATAAATATATTATCTAAAATAAATTTTAAAATATAAAATCAAAATTATTGTTACTTTAATTATTAATTAAACTATATACTTGATTATCTTTTAATCCAATTTCTTGAATAGTTTTTTCATCAAAATCTGGTGTTATTTCTTGCCCCAGTGCAATCATTCGTATATTACCATCCGTAGGTAATTTTCGAGCAACTAAATTATCATATTGACTCTCCCACCAGTGAGCAATTTCAGCTCTCATATCAGCTATATAATCTGTACTTGGCATATCAAGAGTTAACTTTTCATCCAACATGGCAGGATTAATGTTTAGTCTAACAGTTGCAGCATTTTTATCATTTTGAATTACATGACTCATAATACCATGTCCTTCTAAAGACCACTTCCTTAAATGATAAGCATATTTTCGCTTAAAAGTTTCCAAGTGGGTTTTTAATAATAACAAAGCTCGTTGTATACAAAGAAGACTAGATTCTTCTTTATCATTTAAATTATCTGCAGCTACTGATAAATTTGTTACACATTCACTAATAAACTTATCTTCCTTATCAAGTTGTAAATTCATCATATAATAGTTGTTTATATATTGTATTGCTGCCATGCTAACATCTAAATTCAAATTAATCTAATATTTTAACTATATTAATCATAGTTTATACAATAATACAATGAAACAGTGATATACTATATAGATATCTATTAAATCAAAAGTAAAATATTGTTGTTAAAAAAAAATAAATGTAAAAAATAAATAAAAATAAAACATATGAATATATAATTTCTTCATTTATTATCATTATTATACCATTAAAATATTATTGCCTTTACACTTGCCTGAACCATCAATACAGTTTTGTTGACCGGTAAACTGAACCCCAAACACAAATTATTATGCAAATATGGTGGTCGGCCAGAGTAAAAATGAAAACTTCTCTAGCTTCCATAGACTATTGATAAAAATGTAGGGCTGGGATTTCAATGCAATTTACATTTATTTAGAGATAGCTATACATTATTCATTTTGTTACAAATCTATTTCATTTTTAGGGTTTTACAGCATTTTTCAATTTTTTAAGGACATTATCATATTATTAGGGAATTGTTTACTAAATAATTCCACCAAATTTTCACTGAAGATTTAAATATTTTATTTCATAAATTTAATATTATTATTTGATTTTTTTTTAGAAATATTACTATCATAAGCAAAATAGACTGACACACATGTCCTTTGTTCTTTTACATTGGCAATAATAAAAAGATTTTTGGTTAAAAATATCATTTTTGATAGGTAGGTACAATATTTTTTTTAGTTTTATTAGTAAAAACGAATAAATATTATCAATACAATAATTTTAATTTTGAAGGCATTTTTTGTAGTCTATTTTACTGGTTTTTTTTTTTTTTATTAGGGCATTAAATTCCCAGCCTTATAGCAATGAAATGAGATTTTTTTCAAGATAACACACAAGTACCAAAAAATGTTATTAATGAAAGATAAATTAATAAATAAATAAAAGTTTCATTGTATTAAAAATTCAATGTTTTGTATACAAACCATTATTAGATGCCCTTAGAGCAATTTTTGATAGATGTTCCATAGCAGCTGCGTGACCATTTCTTGCTAATAATAAATAATCACTAGATACTTGTTGTTGGGCCATATTACATAGCTGAGTAAATAAGCTAAGAGCAATCATAGTATAATCTTCTGGAGCTAATGATAATAATTTTTCACAGTACAAATGGGTCAAAGTTTCAACATTAAATGTATGTTGTTCACGACAACGAACTTGACGTAATAGCCAATTAAACAATTCATCTCGACAAACTTCATCAGATACCAAACAATTCCATAATGTATCCAATTCATCAATAGTTAATCTAAATAATTATATTTTTAAAAATCAATGTAATTTTGATTAAATATATTATGTACTTACTTAACAGTCTCTGGAAGACCAATAGAAGAATATATATGCGTTAAAAATTGTAATCTAGCTTCTATGTGAATTTGGTGAGAATAAAATCCAGAATCTTCAAATAAATTATCAACATGTTGTTTACAGTAATCCCGAAAGTTGTTAAATACTCTATCAATCATACTGTGATGTTTAACAGCCCAAAGAGTAACCTGGCGAGTATCCATTCCAACATTTAGATTAGCCAATGAAGATCCACGGAATTGATGAAATGATGCAAATAACTTAGGCAATAACCTTAATGAAATAACTACAGATCTAAAATGAAATAAATAAATATAATCAAATTATAACGCAAAACTGAAAAAATAATAATTTTAATAAGATAAAAAATAATATTCTTATTTATATTGAAACATAATGGGCATCATACACATTTCTTATAAACTAAATATAATAAATAATAAAAACATACTTATTTTTTTGTATGTTATCAAGGCATCCTTCAATGAATTTCATTCTGATAGCACGGTCAGTATTAAAACATACTAAATTAAATAAAGCTTTTTCTGCTTCTAAAGCTAATGATTCACCTAAAAGTGTCTAAAAAAATATAAATATATTTATTATAATATATGATAATATGCAATTTTAATATATATTTAATAACTACTGTATATTTAAATATAAATATGTGTACCTATCTTAACATACATACATTTATTTATTGCTTATGAAATACTAAAAGACATAAAAATTTAATTAAATCTCTAATTTATTTTGTCCGTATTAGTTTATAATTTTAGGTAAAATCTATAATTGGCAAAAAATTACCCCACACTTATGATTGCATATTGGTTTTATTTACATGCTATACAATGATTATATTTTGTTAAAAAAAAACAATAATTAGAAGCACTTGTCAAATGGGATATTAGTAGTGTGTTTTAAATTTTGTTTAATAAAACAATTTTGAGGGGATTACGGTACAGCATACATAACTATAACTGTCAAAATAAAATTTCAAAATTTACTGACATCATTATTATATATTATACAATTTCAATAATATATAGTGTACTTTTTTATTATTATGAGCAAGACTAACTTTGAAAATTATAAAAGCTTTCTTAAAATCGACTTTCGATATTCAAATGGCAAGTTATGATTTAAATAATACATTTTTAAAGAATATGTTTATTTGAGAATTATCCTACATTTTGACTTTTTAAATTTGATAAAAATTTCCCGTGTGATAAACATTCAAATTTAAAAGCTTAAAAGTAGTAAACTACTGTAAAAGCATATAATAGATATTAAAAATGATATACATTACTTCTCCATTCCATAAAAAAATTTATTCCAAAAAAATATTGTTTTAAAAATGAATAATTTAAATCCTAGGTTCCATTTGCAAATAGAAAGTCTATATAGTTTTAAAACACAAGGGAGAATAGTTAAATTATTAAATTATTTATAAATATAAAATTAAGTATACAAATAACTTTCTGAAAAAAATTTACAACAATTAATTATACTTCCTGAAATATAACCTGACTCGAGATAAAAAATTATCACCCTGTATAATAGTGATTTACATGACAATTATAATTGAATCAGTCGTTTCAGAAACCCGACTAGTCCAAAAAAATAAAATCACATTTTATTGTTGTTTTAGATTTGTCATATGTAGATTTACATATTTCAAGAGAATCCTGACTTGTCCACCATTAAAAATAGTATTTTATAACAGTGAAATTTGGAGGAATCAAGAGAAACCCTACTAGTCAATATTAATGCAAATAACTACTATGCTAGTATTTAGCTAGATACACTACAAATTTGAATCAAATCCCAATGAGTTCAATAATAAAATTTAAATTTGCATTTTTTGAGGTTTTTACATATATATGCAAATTTATAAATAAAATTGTATTTTACTACTTAATTAAGTTATTTTTTAAAAAAATTAATTGTACAGCAATAATATATAAAGTTGAAAACTTTGTGTATTTTGAAATGTATTTGTTGAAAAAAATGTCTGCATTAAATTTAATAATAATAACATCAAAATTATAAAAAAAAAATCATATTGTAGTTCACACCCAATTACCTGTTTAGAAACTTAACTGAAAAGACCCTTAAGAAAGTGCAATAGTATGACAAAAAAGCCTACTAAAACATCTAAAAGTTTTTCCAATAGTAAGATTTACCAAATGGTTTTAGAGTAAAAATACCTATTTTCAAAATAGTAGATGAGAAGAAGTGTATAGTGAAACGTAAGAAGTCTAAATTTTGATTATTTCAAAGAGTTTACAATTGTTTTTAATAATTTATTGCAAAAAAATAAAAAATATTCAGTTAATTTACTATTAAAATAAAAATATCAGAAATCTGACTTCTTGCGTCCTACTAAACACTTCTTCTATATAATTTTGATAATAAGTACTTTTACAAGTCACTTGGTAAATTGTACTATTGGAACAACTTATACATACTTTTCTGTAAAAATCAATTAAATTGTAAAATCATGCATTTCTCTAGCAATTAATAGCAACTCTCAATATACAGTTCATATACTATTAACTCATAAAATTCAATGTGTCATAATAAAACCGGCTATGAGGCGAAACTCAAAAAGTTCAATTTTTACTATTGCGATCTCTTAATTGAAGCAAATAAAATTGCATATACTCGTAAGACTACCGAATTTTGCTCAGAATTATGCTTCGAATCAAATATTTCAAAAAGGTCTCAACAGATTAATAGATTTAATAGTTGTAACAAAAAATATATATGAAAATCATATAAATTTTAAAAATGAATTAAACAAAATATTAAGAAGAGTACCTACAACTTTTTCAAATTTTACTAGAGGGGCAAGCAAACAGAACTGAACACAATTTGAAAAGAAAGAGATATGAGAAATCTGAGGGCAGCTTGAACATTAAGCAAACAGAAATAAATATATGGTTTTTTTTTTTTTTTGGGGGGGGGGGGTATAAATTGTGAGTTTTAACAATTTCCAGTATAGTAAGTTATATCTAAATAATAACTTTGATTATGATGTCTAAGTTAAAATAAAGAATTTAGTACTTATTATCAATTATTAAAAGAATCATGTGTGTATAAGGTTATTCTGTGGAAATTAATTTTAATTATAAAATGTATGCAATTATCTTACAATATTATCATCTTGAAGTAAATCCCACAGTAATGTTGAACCCGGTTTACAAACATTTTCTATATTGAACTGATTAGATATGGTTGTAGTTATATTTTGAGCACAGGGATGTACATTTTTAGATGTTTGAAAATTAGAATGAAATGCCATATGATTTAACTGCTGTGTTGATAAATGAGTCTGAGCACTTGCAGCTAATTGCAACAATTCCTCATCACAACCAGAATCTTCACCATCAAAATCAGCCATATTTTTGTCAGATTTATTTGACATGCGAGATGACATACTATTTTCGTCTCCGCTATAATCTTCTAGCATTTGTCTATTTATTAGAGTTGAAGGAACCTGTTGGTCTGAAGTAGGATCAATGGGTGATATACCAATTTCCATTGCTTCCATTGATTCACTATCTTCGTCTTCAATATCTTCATCTTCTTCATCATCTTCCTCATCATCATCATCATCGTCACCATCAGACTCTGAATCTGTACAATCAGTTCTAATGCATCTCATTTTAAGATTACGTATTTTTTTGTCTAAAACAATAAGAAAATACAATATATATACCAAACCAAATTGATCACTATAATAACAAGAATATATTTACGGTTATTAATTTTTCCTCGAGGTTTTGGAAGTTTGTTTACTTTGACCATTTTACAATGATTTATTTGAACTTTATCTGAATCTTCATCACTAGAGTTACATGGTTTCATAACTCTCATTCTTGTATCCCTAATTGGTTTCTTTCTAACACACTGTCTTATTTTGCACATACCTAATGGTTTAGATGGCCTAATAATATCTTTTTCATTGATATCAAAATCATCATCTAATTCTTCAATTTTTGCTCCTTCTAAGACCAAAGATTCTAAAAAATATTGAAATAAATATGTAGATACCTACTTCTAAATATTGTTTCTTCAAAGATTCTCACCATTATCAGAATACACAAAAATATTTTCTTTTTTAGGTTTTTTTCTCGGAGTCGGACCATCACTAATATCACTTCGTTCTTCACTTGATTCTCCCTCAGAATTGCTATTAAGACTAGCACTATTTTCAGAAGTACTCATGTCATTAGAACGAACTATTCTACGACTATCACGTATATTTACAATCCTTGACATTTTTGGAATGGAAAATTCATTACTTCTTGCAGTATTTGCCATACTTGACCAAATAAATTTTGTAAGAGCTGATGCTAAAAATAAGCTCTATAACAAAAACAAATATTATTACTTTTATATATTTTTAAATTTTATTATTTTTTATGTATTCAATTACTTGTTCAGTATGCTCTTTTGGTTCTAATTTTCTCAGTAAATGATATAAATGTAAAACAGGTGCTGGTTCTAAGTGTTTGATAAAACCCGGCAATAAATCAAAAACTTGTTTACTACAATGTTTTAACTGTGCGGCTTGCCAAATAGTATCTATATGTTCATTAGTAATTTTGCCTTCCGATGCTAAAAAATTGAGTGTAATACTACACTGTTTAATTACCTAAATTGTGTTTATATTTATATTAAATTATTTATATCACTCAACTTTCTATTTCAATACATTGAGCACCAAAAGACCCTAATTTAGAACTTGTTTTTCTATGACCAAAAAGCCACGTGATTTTTACCATGGGTTACTTCTAAAAATTTTGGAAATAGAATTATTCAAATAATTTGAAATTTCGTATATACTAATATTTTTCAATTGATTAGGAGTGAAACCCCGAAATGTATCTCATGGCTACCCAATGTCAACCATAAAAAAATTATTGTTTTGACTGTTATTGAGAGACACATTTTTTACCCACATAACTAAAAATTACCCGGAATGAAACTCATTATTGAACGTAAAATAATTGAGTACATGAGAGGACAATAATCAAGTAGGTAGTTGTTAAAAATATACACAAAATATTTGAACCAAGTATTCAAATTCAATGAAAACATATCGATAAATGAAAACTTTAACTGCAGATAAACTTTTAAAAATGAATGTCCTAAGATTCATGGGTCTCACAACATATTTTTATACATTTTGTTGTGATTCAATTTTGGGTCTCATTGTAAAATAAAGTAGCTATGTGAAAAACTCTATGGTGCTCAATGTGTTAATATAAGTACATATATATACAAAACTTACTTCAACGTGTAAATTTGGTCCAAATACATGAGATATAATTTTACGATGTACAAGCCAAGTTGCTAAATTGTGTCCAATCTGTTCAATGCTAACCATATCATTAGATTGTGATGATGTTGATAATGTCGCTGTGGTTACATGAACAAGTTCATTTAAAGAACCTATATGACTATTAATTTGAGATATTCCTGCCAGCCTCATTGTTAGTGTTGATGACGTAAAATACTTAAATGCCAATTCTAGACCATCTTTATCTAAATTAGAAGTATGGCCATCTTTGTTCGAACTCCACATAAAATCTATTAAACAAATTAATATTGAACTTAAATTTACTTTAAAACATAATAATAATTACCAGCCATAGTTTTAGCAGCAGGAGTCCTTAATTCTTTATCAGTTAAGTTGCACATAAACCTAAGAACTTTAGACCGTAGTGGAATAAATACATGAACATTTGTGTGATAATTTAACCATAGTTTTACATTGCAAGCAAGTATGACAATTGGATTGGCAATAGTTAATGGCAATGATTCATAATCAAAACAAGACATAATCGCTTCCATTCCACCAACCCTAAATAACATTTTTAATTAGATAATGAATGATACATGAAAATTATATAAAAATATTTACCGGCAAAACATATTGACAGTTCTTAAGAGTAATAATGGCATATCGATTTCCTGAACATCGCAATAATGATTCATTGCAGATACTTCTTGCTGAGTTACTTCTTCTGTCTTGTAATGTGGATATTGTTTTACAGCCACATATAATGGAAAATTCATTAAAAATACTTTTGTCACAAGATGCAATGGTTTTTCCATTTCGGCTAATGTCCATTGCAGCTCTACAAAAAATATGTAATTCATAATAAGTAAGTTTATAAATGTTTTGAAAAACTAATTATAGATTACATACCTATAATTAACATAACAAAAAAATAATTAACTTTTTAAAGATAAATCATGAAAGTTTATATTTAAAAATAACTAAATATTTACCTTCGTCTTTAAAATTAGTTAATAAATTTTCCCATTTACGACTACTCTCAGCATCATCATCATCTCTGGCTGGATAGATAATATGATCTTGTCCTTTATAAGATTTTAATAAATTAGTCATCAATAATACAAAACATTGTGTAATCCACTGAAACTGTTCATAATTTTTTCTATCTTGGAATCCACCAAAACATTGTCTATAAAAGAAAAACAAAGTTGAAAATCTTGTATTTTATTATTTCTGTTTAGGTACATACCTTTGCATAAAAGCTTGTACAAAAACAATTAATTGATTCACTTCGGACTTTGCTAGAATTACACAACTAAAATCATGTTTTGCACTAGCATCTCTATCTGTAAATAATAATAATATTATTAAAATGTATTTAAGTTTAAATTTTATAAACTTACATGGTTTCAACAGCTTCGAAAACTCTGTACATGTTTCACATTCACACATTTTTTGAATGTATGTGTCAGTTGTCTAAGGGATGCATATATAACACATAATTTGACTATAATTATTCATCAGAATTGAAAATTTTATGAAAATTTATAAAATCAAAATTGTACACAAAATTATTATATACATATATTTATTTATTTATCTATTTTTCTTAACTAATAAGAATAAAAATAAAGTAGGTTATGCGGCTATAATACGATATCACTATAACAGTGATACCAATATTGTATTTATAGTTTCTTTGAAATATTTTTTAACAATATTATTCACTATCATATGTTCTTCGTACTATCATTAAAAAATAAAAATGTAATACATTTACAAGATCTTGAAAAAAAAAACCGCCAATCTCCATATTCCGCAATATTAAATAATTCAAGACCGGTGTTAAAGGGATCACGGGGGGGGGCCTTTTTTCGATCATTTACGCATTTTGAAGAGTATTTCAGAATTTAGTTAAAAAACAGTGGGCAAAATTCTATGATTTTTTTTTTCTGAATTTAATCCGCAAAAGCAAAATTAAAAAAAAGTCAATGATCTTTATTTTTTAAAGGCTTATTTACAAATTCAAAGATGTCTGGCTTTTGAATAACACCCTCCCCCCATAAATATTTCTTCGCGACGACCCTGATAAATATCATAACAGTATTTCATGAATAGAAATAGTAAATAATTGACTCAAGAGACTATTATTATTATACCTAATTCAATAAGTGAGCATTTGTCCTATAAAATATACTCAATTATCTATGATTTAGTATTTGCCCCCGTCTAAAACCTACTGATCCGATCATGGAAAAGTAATGGTCCGATTGTTTGCAATTTGGAATATTTATAAATAAATGGACATTCAATATATATATACAATACTATTTTTAATCATGATTATCTTAATAAAATATATTACGTAATTTAAAGACCCAAAAATGTTGATTTTGTGATCCTACCCGTCCCATAAAATACAGGCCTGAAAATTATTCAACTTCGAACCTTTAATTTTTTGTTTTAAGGAAGTTCAGCCCGGTCAAAGTATTTATTACAAAATCCTAAGTATCCATTTAAAATGAAAGACCAAACAGAAAATGCTCTTAAAAATTGATCAACTTAGTCATAGAGTATAAATAAGATACTTGGTCCAAAAATTATTTCTGAATATATTCATAATATCTAAAATATTGCGATATTTCTGAACATTTTTAGTTATTTTTAAAGACTGGTTTGAAATTAAAAAGCCCAGAACTGCTCAAAAATATTTCTATTTTGAAAAGCCCAATAAATATTTATTGTGCAGACCCGGGAAAAAATTCTGAATGGCTAATACCTACGCACAGTGTAAGTCTTTAGGAGGTAGGTATAGCTAAATTAACTTTGGCGTTCGAAAAGATTTCAGTACCCACATCAAGACGATTACATTTTTGAAAATTTGATACATATCAGCTAAAGTACCTACACTGGAATTAGACCGGATACAATACGGGTCTTGTTACCAACCTTTTTCGCCGCCAAATTACTCGTTATTACCTTGATAATTAAACATCTTTGTATAACATACTTAGTACTTACTAAAAATGGCTTCCTCTTAATTTATTATGACGATTTAATAAATATATATTAGTGCATTCTTTTTGCATGCCTAATATAATATTACCAGATCAGTTGGGACCAACTATGACAAATTCTCTATCAGAAGACTCGACTAGAAGAATGTTAGAAAAGTTGTAAATATTCACAATATCAAACTAAATCAAAAATATTTTTCAATTTTATTGATTATTCAGGTTATATTATATATAATATGTATACTTTTTTTGGCAAAGTTCCCTGTAGCCAAAACACTCAAACAAGTTTTCATTTTGAAACATATCATATATAAATTATAACACAGAAAGATATATTTTATGGACTTACATATGTACAAATGGAGGACTATGCAGGGCCGTATTTGAGAAAGAGCAATGGAGATTACTCCCTCGGGACGGCATAATTTTAAAGGGGTGGTCGCTTCTAGGTATCAACTTTTGTGTTTTTGGGTAAAATAATATTTGTATAAAAGATATTTTTGTTTGTCTTATTTCCTCTTTTTGAAAGACCTGTTAAACCAGGGGCAACAATCTTCTAAATACTGGACTATGGTGGCCAATCCCAAATAGTTGGGTGAGAAGACTACATATTAAAATTTAATAATAAATTATCTAAACAATGAGATTAAATGATATATGTAGGTAGTTACATAAATAAATCACATTTATTTAAAATTATTTTGAATTATGTAATAAAATACCTATTTAAAAGTTAAAACATAAATGTAGATACTTCGATTAAAATAGTACTTTTTCAATACATTTTAAATCTAAAACAAAATTTCTAATCTAAATACACATATATACTAAACATACATAAACTGGACATATATGATATGAAATAATTAAATATTTATGTAAATAAATGTTTTAAATTATTTCCTGAAACAGCAAACATGCATTTTTAACATTATTATTATTATTTATTTAATAATATTTTCATTATTAATTTTATTATTTATATCTTCAAGATATTGCATTCTTATAGGAGTATTAATATCTATTTCTTCCCATATCTTAACTGTAGTTTCATATATATTATTCATATTGGATGTTTCAATAAAATTTTCTAAAATGTCTTAAAAGTTAAAACACAATTATTATTTTTATTTTTCATAATTATTATTAATGAATTACTTACTTGTGAGATCCATAGTAATTGTATTCTCATAGGTAGTTTCATTCACATTCGTTAAGAAATACTCTTGACTACAATATATTCTTGAACTTTTTCGTTCTGATTTATTATAGAACGATTTTTGAACTTGAACAGTTGAAAGTAACAAATTCAAATCATTATTGTCATGAAGGTTGTCATTTTGTTCAGAAGACTTAGAATATTGTTTTGTTTTAGATAAAATGTGATGTGTGTTTTCTAATTCAGATACTAAGACAAATAAAATATCATAATTAAGAGAATATATAATAAATTAAATAAACAGATCTATATCTGGTTGCAAAACAACCTAGTCAAACAATTCGATAGTGTGTTCTAGATTAGAAAAATAATCAATTAAATATTTTTAATAATAAAAACTTTTACACAAATGTTTGAATATAATTAAATGGTACCAAAATAATACTAAATGGACATAGAAAAAAATATTTCTAACAATTTTCGAAAATTTTTAGTTAGAGCCACCTTTTGGCTAACGTTTAACTTTATACTAAATTTCTTTAAAATTTTACTTTAATCTTACATTTTACAAAAGTTGTTTGTTAGGTAATCACAGACCTAATATAATTAGTAATTTATAAAAATCATGGCTTTAAAGTAATACAATTAAAATCAATAATAATATAACTTACAACTCTTATTATCCATGATATGACAAATTGAAGTTTGAATATTCTTTAAATATTTTATTACAATTTCAGATCTTTTAAGTAATTTCCTTTTAATAGATTCATTAAAATAATCATGATTTGTATTTTCATTAAAAATTAAACAAGCTTTATACTCATTCAATGCTAAAAATTAATATTTTTGATATAAATTAAAATGTAATATTATAAAATAAATTATTTTTACCATTTTTAAATTGTTTGTAACTTGTAGAAAAATCATTCTCTTTAGGTACTTGAGTAACAAATATTTTTTCAATATACTTCGTAAAATTGATCAAACCATTCAAGAATTTCACATATAAATCAATATTGGTTTTATGATCACTCTTACAGATAGTGTCAATAATATTCATAGAAATGTCTAATGTGGTCTAATTGTAAATTTAATAGTTAACTATTGTAATAGTTAAACAAAAGATTTTTAAAATAGTTTTAAAAACTTACTTGAGTAAATGCAAAAGGATCAATAATTTTGTCCAGAAAATTTTGCATTTCACAAATTTCACATACCCAATGATTTATAAGTAGTTTTAAAAATGCTTTTTTTACTATTGAAGTTGGATCCAAATAAAACTCGATAATAGCTGGTACCAAATCACTGTCTAAAAGCTCTAAACTTGATATACAACATTTTAAAGGAATAGCATCTAAATAAATAAAAATACTTTGTTTAATCATCTCAAGACAAGTGTCAATATTTTGCAATTAAGTTGAAAAAAATTTTAACCGACCCCTTCATGGCGAAAAATCTATTTTTAAATTTGGGGGCCAAATTTACATAGCTTTGTTATATCAACTTTAAATTTATACTAATATTTTGCAACTAATTGCAACAGAGTTGAAAAAATTTGCAACAGATTTCTTCATAGCTAAAAGTTAATATTTCAACACTGGTGATGTAGGTAGGTACACAAAATTTTGTTCTGTTGTATATTTATAAGTTTGTTTTTGTAATAATTACTAGAACTCTGCTTCGTATATTCTTGTTTTTAGATTCTAAGCGGAGCAAGGAAACTAGTAGTTTTATAATGTTTACTTTTTATTTTTTTTTCTCTGTTAATAAATTTTCTACCAGAAGGAGTTTTTACGATTAAAAATAAAAAAACTTTTAATTTTTTTTTTTTATAATCCAAAATAGCCAATTTATAAATGCATTTTTTAAAAATGTTGGTGTTTAAAACTATTAATTAGGTTACACCATTCATTTTTAAACAATTATTAAAATTTGTTAAAATTCAAATTTATTTCTTACTAATCAATATTAGAATATAAAAAAATGATAAATATTATGCACCAAAATTGTTTTTTTAATTAATTTATAAAATGGCTATTTTATAAAAAAAAAAATTTTATTTTTAACTGTAAAAAAAAAAATCTAAAATATAATAATTATAGCAAAAAGTTCTAGTAATTATTACAAAATATATATATATATATATATACAACAGAACAAGTTATTACATTTGTCAGATCATTGTGGAACACCTGTATATCACACCATATTATAGATTATTTATATATATAAATAATTCTACAAGTAACTCAACACCAAAATATTTATATATAACTTAAATAATTTATTTTAAAAACTTTACATATATGGAATAAGCTGATCTCTTTTTCATGATAATAGGATAATATTGATTGTAAAATGTTATATCTACAGTCAAATAGATTATACTTAAATTAAAATCATTGGGATATCTGAAATTCAATCATTAATAAATTATGATACAGCAAAAATATCACCAATATTTATAATTGTATGTATTTTGTTCTACTGTGTGTGCCTCATGTTTCAACTGTAGATGGCAGTATTGTTATAGTCGGTTGCAGCGGTGTGGCGAAACCATAGTGTCTATGGATAACACAATTCATATTAATGTAAATTATTTACCAATTTTTCGGTACCGTAAATCACAATAATTTTCTATATTTCTGCTGTATTATGACATACTTATCTAATTAGTAATTGATAAATAATCTAGTTTAATTAGTAAAATAAACATAATACATGTATTTTATTTAAATATTTTATTAAAGTTCACGGGTTAACGACCAGACTTTAATTACCAACAACAAAAATTATTCAGTACCTAGTCTTATTTTTTTTTTAGCTAACTTAATTTTCAAGCCAATGGTAAAGATAACCAAAATATTGGGATGAAACAATTGATATGTATGGTATTAAATGTTATGTATGTAGACTTTATGTTATTTTAGTTAGGTATACTGTATACTTAGTATCATTATTCTATGACTTAGGGTGGCCAGATTAAATTTTAAGAAATCCAAGACAAAAATATCCAACTTTTCATTAGCAAACAATTTTTTTTAAACTTATACAAGTCCTATAAACCTTCTTCAATATTAAATATTTCCATTAAAATAACTCTACACATGCAATATTGTATAGATAATTTTTAAGACATTTTAAGAAAAATAAAAATTTAATAATTTAAAAATAGTTCTGTATCAATATCACTTTTTATTGTTGTGTAATCTTAATATTTGTTAACAAAATAGTTTTACAAGAAAAATGTGTTCTTGGGCTGTAATTATAATATTAAGAAACCAAATTTTTATACAATATTATAAACAAAAATATGTTCTTGAGTCTTGACCATGTTCTGCTGTCATCCATTTTTTGATATCACAAATATAACTAATATTATGTTTTATGCTTTATGTAAAAATCCCCCAAAAAAATAGTTTTTATAAGATTAATAACTTTTTTAAGATTTTATATTTTAAAAAAATAACAACGATAAAACACAGATTATTTTGTCTACAACATTATGTAAAAATTTGGTTTCTTATATTTTATAATTACATTCCAAGGACACATATTTTTCACAAAAGAGTTTTTATGGTAAATAACATGTTATCTTAAAAAAATATGTATATGTGTATGTCTGAGGTAGGTATGCACTAGATATAATAAAATAGACCCCGATGGACGATAGACTATGTGGGAACTTCGCTGATTGTTCAATATTCATACAAAATATAATAATTATCTTTTGAGTTATCCATCTTATATAGACAAGTATATAACCTAAATTAAATCACCTCCCTGAAATAAACTTTCAAATTTGGCACTGAAAATTAAATTAAAAAAATTCCAAAAATTGTATACTTAATTTTTCAAGAAATAGATTTACAGCTCCTTAACTCTGCTATATGGTAGCTAATTATAGATATAGGAAATAAATAATGAACACTGGAGTTTTTTACTTTGTACTCAAAAAAAGATAGACTGTATTTCTACTTTCAAAACCATTTCATATTTTATTTTTTGTGACCTGCGCTTCAGTCAAGACTTGATACCATAAATTTATATAGGTTTTGAACCACTGCTGAACCAAAATTACTATTCGGGTAGGAATATAATTTTTTTTTTTGGTAGATTACAGGCACTTTGGAAAATATCAGTGGTAGCACATGCAATCTCTGCTGTCACCGTAGTATGACATTTACTTAATGGCTATATACGTGCAAAATTAGTTCATATTAATATTCTCTGTAAATGTATGAAATAGGTATTATGAATTGAAGTTCAAATTTGTAAAAATAGAGGTAATCAAATAAAAAACACACTGAATTTGAAGTAAGATAGGCAGTTATGTTAGGTAGGTACACCAAATATTAAATAAAAAAAATATATATATAAACTATAAAAAGTGTAGGTGCACACAATTTACCCAAAATTGTCCCATTCATTATTGTATAAAATGAATATTGTATATTTAAAAAAAAAAACATTCGAAAAATATCATTTTTATAAATATTTTCAAATAGATTGCAATTAGTTGCTAAATATTGACATAGATTTGAAGTTAATATGATCGATTTGTAAAATTTCTCGATAGAAATTTTATATTCAGTGGTTACCTACTTCAAATGAATTTAATAATAAAGTGTATATACTCTGATAGGTATATACTTATGTCACCAGCGTAGAAATTTAAATTTTTGGTCATGAAGGTATGTTACAAATTTTTACAAATCTGTTGCAATTAATTGTAAAATATTAGCACAAATCCAAAATTGATAGGACAAGTCGGTGCGCTGCATGAAGTTGTAAAGTTAGCCCCTATATAAAAAATAGATTTTTCGCTTTGAAAATGTCAATTATAGAGTTGATTAGACAAAATGGGGGGGGGGCTAACTTTACGTAGGTTAAATATATATTTAAGTATATTTTAATTTAATGAATAACTTAATTATTATTCTTAAATCCAATTTTATACTTACATTCAACATTTTTACAACAGGCTACAGAAAATAATCCAATTTGAATTAATGCATCAGTAGATTTATCTAAATCAGAAATCATACTTAATAAATCAGATGAATTTCTGAGTTGAATATCAACAGAATCTCTACACTTTCTTATAAGCTTTTTAATTATATAAAACGGATCATAAAAAATCTAAAACATTAAAATATCAATAAAATACAAACAAATAATAATTAATAGTTGATACACTAGTACACAGTCTTACTGTGCTTTAGTAGATGAAACAAATTACTTAAAAAAAGAAGAAACAAAACTAAGAGTGTTTAATAGGAAAATTCTTAAATAAATCTATGATCTCTACATAGAATGAAAAAAAAAACAATAAGCTTGGTGAATTGTTCCAAAGATCCAATATTCTAAAAGAAGATTGATATAACAAGCATTGTAAAATAAATACAAATTATGCACAACACCGTACTGTATTTTTGTCATTGTTTGCACATATGTATTATCTTAACATTTAGTACATTTAAGTGTATACTGGTACAGAATATGCTATATTGTTAGTACTATGCCTTTGAATAATTATAATAATATGTTATACAAATGCAATAAAAATACCACTTGAATTTATTTTCGTTATTTATCCATAAACCTTAATCAAAACTGCACTGTTAATCGAGCATACTTCTACATATTTATTTTACTAGGGTACCAAGCATCATTAATAAGAATAGTAGTTGGTTAGCAGAAAAACATCTATTAGGTACGTCACAATTATTGTGTAAGAAGATATGTAAAAATGTGAAATCTGATTTTACAGTAAAAGGAAGTAGCAGAAGAAAGTTAAATGGAGAGAAATTGGAGAAGTGATCTTAAAGTAAAAATAAGAAAAAGTAATATAAAATGATAAATTATTGTAGGTATTGATACTTTACTTACCTTAAAAATAAGATTCAATATTGTTGTATTGATTCGTCTTTCAAGAATAGATAACGAAGAAGACAAGTAATCAAATTTAAAAAAATAATCAGTTTTACTGATATTCATATTTTCAAAGTGTTGAATTGCTTTTAAAACCTTTTATGAAATTTGGAATATTTAAATAATAATTAGATTTTATTTTAGATATAATTATTTATTTACGTGTTTAGATGACGAAGTTATCTCTAAATTATCTATATTATCTGAAATTTTAGCAATAGTTATAGCTTGAAATACAATTTTATCTATATATGGTTTCATAAGTTCAAAATTCTCTCTGTTATTTAATCCATTCAAAACAATGTTCATTCGGTCAATGAATATTCCTGGATGTTCATCTACATTAGTTAAATCCAACATTTCCAAATATTCTTCTAATTTGTAAAAACATTTTTGAATCCGCTTAATTAAGTATGTACTTAAAACCTAAAAATATGACAATAATTAAATATTAAACTACAAATATTAAAAATCAAACCATACATACTTTTTCAAAGTTTATAATAGTATTTTGATCTACCATAGTTGTTTCATACATAAGAAGACATTTACGAATTTGACTTAAACATACATAAAGCATGGAAATATTTTTACATTTGAACTTAATTAAAAATTCTTGAATTGATTTCACAAATCGCAGAAGTGGCCCATTGATAAATGTCTGTAATTATTTTAATATAAGATACAATAAAATAAATTAGGTTTTTAATGATTTCATAGATTTATGAAAAAATAATTTTTTTCTTTTGAATCCTAATAAAATCAGCTACATAAATGTAATTAATTATAGATTATTTAGGGAAAATCAAAGCAGGGATTTGTCTAATAAATATTATATGATATTAGGTTACCAGTCTACCCGAAGGTTAATATACATTCCATATTTCAAAGGATTCAAAAAGAGGGTCCTCCTCACACAGATGAGCTATGCGAGGGTTTGTCCGTTAGATTACTGGTCCACCCATTCTTATTTTTTGCACTGGCTATTGCACCACCGGCCGTTGCACTAAACTATGCCACATATACGTGTATATAGGCTAACTTGTTTAAAACGTTATAAATACTTTTTTTGTGTCCAATTGAATTAAGCATTACAATTATATTATAATTTTATAATTGATTATATTTATATTTATAATCAATGGTTAATCTATTTTTTTAAGCCTGCCTAATTTACAATTTGATGTTAGTCTCCAAACCATCATTAGAATAGAATAAAAAATTACTTACTTTAAATACTGTTTTGCATAATTCTTCATTTTTAATATTGTATATTGATCTAGAGCACTCATTTAAAACTATATCAATACTAATACATAAATCATTCATCTCCATATTTTACTAAATAAGTATAATATATTAAGTAAAATCAGTTAATATTTATGCAATTTACATAAACAAATTATATACAACTAATTAATATTAACTTATGTCAATATAATTTATATACTAGCATGCCATGTTATGTTAGAATAATTAGATTTACTTTGAACTTTCAACTTGTAAATTGCAAGTTGTAACAACTAACAGTAGTAATTATTATTACTACTATTATTAATTATAGTCAATTTACTTTCAATTTTCAAATGACAGTTTGTTTATTTGTTACTCATATTCCATTGTTTAAATGTTTGATATCTACAAACACAGAATAAAAAAATCAGGTGTGCAACCACGGTTTAAAATGTATAGCACCACAGATATGTATAATTTTATTGTATATATCCGTGATAAGCACAATAGATGATATACTGTGATATCAGTTATCATACAATTTTTCATTTATAATTTTTTTTTTGTGTATATTCATATACAAGTGTACTCGTATGTTAAACAATGTTTAATGTTTATCAATAAAATTGTTTGTTAATAAAACAGTTTTCTTATAAAAAAAACTATTTAATTAAGTAGGTAGTATATTACATTTGTCGTAAGCTGTGATAGTTGGTAGCTCACAATGAATTCACAAAATTACACTTCCAAAGTAGGTAGGTACCTAAAATAATTTAATTACAATTTTATTGGTACCTACCTACCTAATTTCTTATTGGCATAATATATTTAATAATAGTAATTTAATAGGTAGGTATTAACATAATAGTCATTTTTATTTTGCAGATGAAGAAGTAATTTAAAAATAAAATATGAATACTTGTGTTTGCAGTAATAAAATTACCTATATACTTTTTTTGAAATTGAAGTATTGTCGAAATATATTTTTATCTTCACCCTGTAAGTTATTGTTACTAATACAATTAAATTTGAATAAATAATAAAACATATTGTTGTTTAGATAAATGGACCAAGTATAACAATGTAACACTGCTACGTTCAGTTTCTAATAGCTCAGCTGTTATAAAAAAGAATCGCTTTAAACAGCTTTTGAAAAAATCTTTAAAAATCACTTCAATAGCATTTGGTGTATCAATATTAGCATTTGGAGGATACTCGCTAGGTTGGATTTTTATAATAATTATATTTCTCATTAATTATAAAAAAATTGTGAATAATTAAATATTTGGTTATAAAATAACAATTCGGTACCTATTATTATATATAAATTTTTAATAAAAAGCTACTAACGTTTAAAATTATAAATTTTAGTTTGGTGTTATATAAGTGTATTGTTGTCGAGAAATTTGATTTTACTTTTTTATTTTATTTTATTTTTTCTGCCAGGTGATTACAATATCTGGATTTTTGAATAAGAAAAATTTGGTTTGATAATAACTAAAAAAGGGTATATACCTAGTATCTAATAAGTAGTAAAAAAGCCGAAACTAAAATAAGTGTTAATGTTCTAATGTATAAAGTTGAATATTTTTGTTCAACTTTTTCGTCTTCTCTCTCAACTATATAGGGTCGCCTAACCTATTTTTTCACTTGAATGTAACTCAATCTCCTGCTTTCAACCGCCTACCACTTTACTCTCTATTTCAGCTCCCCTTATTTTCGTCTTCATTCTCCCCTCTTTTCTTCACCACTATTTCCTTTACTACTCTTACTGTTTCTGTTTCTTTCATCCTTAAAACATGCCCTAGGATCTCAATCTATGTACCCTCATATTGTCTACTATTGCAACCACTCTTATCCCTTATGTATTTATTTCTTATCCCTTGCCTAACACTCCGATCCATATTTCATTGCAGGCTTCACTATTGTTTTATAAAATTAACCTTTTAATCTAATTAGGATTCTCCTATCATACAAAACACTTTATGCTTCTTTCCACTTCATCTACCCACACTTAATCCTATGTTTCATATCATCCTCCAAACCAATATTCTTCTGTAGAATAGATCCTAAGTACTTCAACTTCCCAACCTTCATCTCCATTCAACTTCATTACCTACTTGTCTTTCCCTATTGCTCTGTGTTCTCTTTCTCCAAAATCATACTCTGT
This sequence comes from Pemphigus obesinymphae, assembly GCA_025469235.1. NCBI lineage: Eukaryota > Metazoa > Arthropoda > Insecta > Hemiptera > Aphididae > Pemphigus > Pemphigus obesinymphae. The sequence goes on from JAIPRL010000089.1 coordinate 148,451, forward strand.
ATATTGTGTTTTACCTCTACTAATTCTTAATTCTTTCCCTTGAGAGCTTCTCTCCACTCTTTCTATCTCCTGTTCACTTTTTTAAGACTTACCAACTCACCTAAAAACATTATACACCATGGTACCAAACCCTATATATTCTTTATTATTTCATTGATAACTAAGGAAATTAAACAAGAACTTAAAGTCTAACTCTGATACTCTGACCGTAAAAACTTCAGTTTCCCCATACAAACTCTTTAAGCCGAGTTCACACGGAATCATGAACTGGGTGATAATACTACTCATTCTGTGCATGTCTTATGACTTGCTTATTTAAACGGCCAATAGTTTACTACCTCTAGTTCTCATAAAACTGTTGTTTTGTCAAAAAATTAAAAAAAACATGTGATTAAGACAACGTCCAGTAGACGTTTTACGTCTGTATCAGTCGTGTTCTCTCTAACATGCCGGAGTAATCACGATCTATCTATTTTTGGTCGTTTACAACTCCCACTGCCACAATTGACAGTTTACATGAAGTAATGATTACGACTAACTAGCCTAGTGATAGTGTTCTCAACCAATTCACAATTCTGTGTGTTCCCGGCTAGTCTTGTATTTGCTCCCACATACATGTTTCTCAATAATTACATTCACATACACCTTTGGTAATCCTTTCTTCATGAATGCCCATTTCAAAATCTCTCTAGAAACCTTATCAATGCCTTTTCAAAATCAATACATTTCATACATAACATTATCTTCTTTTTTCTGTACTTCTCTACTATCTGACTAATACAAAATATTGGTTCCATTGTTGACCTCCCAGGCATAAATCCAAAATGATTTCTTCTAACAAATGTCTCACTTCTTTCTTACTCTCTTATATAGGTATTACCTTTTCCCAAATCTTCATTCTGTGACTCTTAGTATAATTATAATCCAGTCCAAGTGTAATTCCCACATTCCTGTACATCCTCTTTACCCTTAAATACTGATACCACACAACTCTTCCTCCACGTCTCAGGAATTTTCCCTACAACTAGTATTCTATTAAATAATTTTGTCAGCCACTCTATACCTAAACACCCTAATGCTTTTCATACTTCTACTGTTACACATTTTTCATTTTTCTAACCGCACTTCACATTTCTTTTTCTCTTATTAAATCCAGTATCCACCATACCCGAGTTCCACTCAACTCGATCTACTGCCTATGGAAAACTTTTAATTTAATAATCATTTAAAATATTCTTTCCATCTGCTTATCTACACCTCCTTGTCTTTTGTTAACACCCTCCTGTCATAATTTTTTATCTTTCCTTAGCCAATTTGTACATTTCTTTTCCCCCTTCTTTTGTTCCTAATTTCTCATACAACTCTTCATATTTCTCTAATTTAGCTTTACCCACTGCACTTTTTGCTGCCTTTACATACTTTTATACTCTACCCAATCATCCCTCTCCTAAGTTTTCTGCCATTTCTTAAACTGTGTTTATTCTTTGATATTATCTTTTTTACCAACCACCATGTTTGCTTATCTTCTGGTATACTACTCTTACTCTCACCAACTATTTTAGCTACCCTCAACACAGTGCTCAAATTAAGGGGGGACTGAGTACCTCAACTAATTTTTCAAAAATTTTAACGTACCTTTACTATTTTTAATTAAAGAGAGATGCAGAAGAAATTTGTTGTTGAAAGAGAATTAAATTAAAAGATGAAAAACAACATAGGTACTTACCTACTTGCCATAATTTATGAAACTATTTAAATAAATACATTTGATTATTTATTAAATGTAATGTTAGATACCTATCTATTTCAAAACTAAAATATAGTTTTATATAATGAGAAGTGAATGGGGAGGGGTGTGGGGGCATAGTCTCCCATGGTACAAAAAGGTATAAAAATTGATGAGGACACTCTTTTTCTTAAAAGTAAATAAAGTTCTCCTACTTTTGTTTTGCCAATTCAAGCACTGATTCAAGCACCTCAACACCCTCTGCTATCTTTTCCCACATTTTACTTATATTTCCTCCACATCCCACACTCCAGTCTCATTTAGCTTTGTAAATACTTTTTCATTTTCCTAATTAGTTTTCAATTAGGTAATCACATAATCCTTGGTTCTTTACCTATATTTTGCTTTTTGTGCACCCTCTTTTTCATACACCAAATTTCCATAACCATGTGACTTAACCCCTCTACTCTTATGTTATATAATGCTTTTGTCTCTTCCTAAAAGATGTATTTACAACCACAAATTTAAGTATTCTTTCTCTAAATCTATGCCCTTTATGCACTCTTTAATATTCTAATCTTTCTTTCCCCACATGTCCATTTATATCATCCCCAATTACAATATCCTCACATCCTGGAATTCTGTATATTACCTCATTCATCTCCTGTTAGAACCCTTCCTTTTAGCTTTCCTTACATCCCACATGTGGAGCATATGCACCAACTATATATTCAATATCTACTGTATCCATTAACACTACTTTCATTATAATTACTTATACACTTTAACTGACCACATCTACCACTCTTCCTTTCATTTCTTTGTCTACTATCACCCCTACACCATTCCTTATACTTGTATAATATTTTACTGAGCATATTATTTATATTATATTTATACCTCTTACCAATTTCTCTTGCTTTCTTTCCTTTCCGCTTTGTTTCTTGCATAACTGCTTGCTCCTGCCTGTTAATATTCTTATATTCCACATGGGCATCTAATCTTACTTTGTACATATCCTGCATACTCTAACTTATTAATATTATTTTAAATATAGTCTTTGAAGATGACGAACTGTTACCAAACGGAAATAAAAATATTCCGTTTATTATTAAACTGTATGATCGGATATGTTTTAGAATAGACTTTTATCATAAGGTATGTATTATTTTATAATTTCATTATAATATTTATAGTTATTATGGTACTGGTTTAGTTTATGCCTACTAGAAAGTATACTTAAGTCCAAAGCTTTAAACTGGCAACTAATTTTTTCCAAAAAGCCATTTTTTGAGAACCGTAAACTGATTCTCGGTTTTTAATTTTAAATCTAAGGAGTAGTTATCAGTAATTGGTATTTTTAACAGTACCTATGTTACCTATATAAAAAGTAACAAAAAAATCCCAATTATTCTTCAAACTGCAAACAAATTACGCAATATCATTAATATTATTTGTTTTGTCCATCTTTTCTTTGTCATTATGTTATCATACTTATGATATTAATAATAATTTTTTTTTTATAATACCTTGTACTTATTATATTGTATTATAATAGGCTATTGATATTTATTTATTACTTGAAATTGGACATTTTGACAGATCATAATAATATAGTCTTTGAAATTCCTTGGTGATATAATGAAATAAAATTTAATATACCTAACAACAATTTAAAATATAATCGCCAATATTATTGTTTCTTACTTTCACATTAATAGTCATATTCTATCCTATGTACACATATTATGTATTACAAAATATTTTTTTTCATTATATCATGTGTATTTAAATAGTTATTTAATTTTAATAATCTAATGAATATTTTGGAATCAAATGCCTGAATTTGACCGATTTTTTAATTTTAAGGTCGAGATGGATCGGATCATGTTGAATTGAAATTTTCTCTGGTTGAGTCAGTCTTATTTATACAGCCCATGCATGTTTCTAAATTTATACTTTTGTACTAAAAATATTTTTCGACATGTAAAAATGATTTAAAATTGAATCAAAAATATCGTCATTTGAACCAAAAAAAGTTTACCATCCATAATGAGGTACTTATTATCTATCTTATACTTTATTAATAGTTGAGTAAAAATAATCCAATATTATAAATAAAATATCCAATAAGTTAATTTTATATATACCACTAAATATATTTTTATTAATATAGTATAAGATATATGCTGGTACCCATATATTATAAATTGTATAATTACTCTATATAATATAATAGCTCTATTTCTAATTATATTTTCAGAGTGAAGGTTTTTGTTTTGTACTAATATACACATTTTCCATAGAATAAAGGCTCTTGAACTGTTTCCTGGTACAAGATGAGTTTAACCTATTATAATAACTGGGTCACTCATCTTGGCTCATCCTTTTTAATTTAATTTGAACAAGTGTCACATTATTACCTTCTCTAGATCTCGCATACCTATTTATAATGCTATAATATCTCATTGGTACTTTGCTACAACGTGTATCATCCATTAAAAGGAATTCATTATTCCTTTATGCTCTGTCTTAGTCACCATATTAAAACAACTGTAGATAGATCTTTAAAAGTTATTGGTTTTATTAAGTGTAATACTAATCGTTCCTCTCCCGCTAACTATCTTCAATCCTTGCTTAATTACAATGTTATTATTTGAAACTCATATTTTTCCAAGGATCAACTACGATTAGAATGCATACAAAATAAATGTCTTTATATACTACCTTTGTTTTTAAGTTACCATGACTATACTTATTTACATTAAGTTTTAAATATTCAGTCATTCTGCCGCTCTGATACCAACCAAAATTTTATTGTAGTAATACTTATGGGTTGCTTGACGCACCTAATTACCTTCAAAATATCTTCTTATAATACCTATAATCAAGGGCAGTTCTACATATATACACTGTACATATTATTCATATGCTTCAGTTACTCCAGCAATAACTCAATTATTTCCTTATGATTATATTTGTATTTATATTCTAATTTTAATTTTTAATTCTTTTTATTATTCTATTGTAGGTACTTTTTTTCTATCAAATATCATATGTATTGTAATGACTCGCAACGTACATTATTGTAAAAAAATAAATAAATATAACAATAAGATCAAGCAAAAAAAGTAACTGACATAAACTAAACATAAATAAACCAAAGTGGTGGATATCAACTAAACCAGTACCATAATAATTTTTAACTTTCTGAAAATTAACTTAAGCTTTATATTTATTTAGTGTTTAAATTTATATTATCTAGATGTTTACAATTCCTGCAACTAATAAGTTATTACCAGATCCGTTGCCAGATTATTATGATAAACCTCAATATACACTTGTATTTGAAATGACTGATTTTCTTGTACATCCTGAGTGGAGTGTAAGATAAAAATACTACACATTGTTTATATATATTTTTAACTATAAATTATGTTGCTTTTTAGTATAGTACAGGTTGGAGATTTAAAAAAAGACCAAATGTTGATTATTTTCTAGAACGGGTTGGAAAGATGTTTGAAGTAGTTGTATATACTGCTGAAAATGGTTACGTATGTTAATTTATATTATAATAACAAGGGCCCAGAACTATGCATGTGCTTATTTGTTTGAAAAATAAATAAAATAATAGAGAATATGAAAAGAAATTTAATATTTTTAATTCATAGCATATATATATATTTAAAAATACTATAATCAGTATAAACGGGGCTACAAAATATTCATTTTTAACTGAGTAACAATATTTCTTAATACATTTGAAAGGGTTAATTTCCTGAGTGCTTTACCGAATCACCCATTTTGATCTCAGAATAAGTATCAGCTGATCATTTAATTAGATTTTGCTGATTTTATTATGTATGGTATTCTATTATATAGTGTATTCTATGGTGATATTCTTTTTATCTAAGATAAAAATATAATTTACCCATATACCTAATAGTTGAAGTATATCAAAAATCAGTTTGTGTTTTGCACTGAAAATGGTTATCGACTAGAAGACTTTGTTACTAAAATACGTATATATTTAAATTAAAGTCAGATACTTGTTTGTTATCGCCCCGCCACTATTTACTTGATGTGGTATTTCACAGAAAATCAAGGGATATTTTCGAATTAAACTGTCTGAATTATATTTTACGAAATTTGATGTATTAATAGTATTATATAATTGTTTAATTCAAAAATATCCCTCGAATTTGCTTTGAAACACCACATTAGTAAATAGTGGCGGGGCGATAACAAATAAGTACCAAAAGTAAATTTTTGTGAATTTGGGTTTTATTTTATTTTTATAATTATTATGGTCAAGTTATGATAGTTCTCTAGTATAATCATAACGAAGATGGCCAGATGCTTGGGTACCATCAAATTTTCACTAGGAGTTTCCGGAGAGTTTATGTAAATATTATTTTTACATAATTTAAAAAAGTTTTTAATGCATATTTTTAATTTTTATTATTAAAATATAAAAACCCAATTTATACAAAATTGTTTGTTTTATTTCAACAGATATAAAGCAGTATTTTGAAAAATATGTTTCTATCTTAAGTATCAGAAATATGTATTTTTTGAGATAAAACATTATTTTGTAAAAATTGGATTTTATATTTTATTAAAATTATTCTATAAGTTACTCAATTCCACCAAAAATTTTATTATTATTATTTTTTTTTTTTCGGTAGATATAGTTTATATATTTTTGATAAGTATAGTAAAATGTATTTTGTTAATATAATCTATGTATTATTAATTTTTTTTTAAATTTAAGATTGCTTCTCCAATATTGGATGAAATTGATCCTAATGGTTGGATTCAGTATCGGTTATCACGTCAATGTACTGAATTACGAAATGGTCAATTAGTAAAAAATTTGGAAAGAATTAATCGTGATTTAGCTAAAGTCATTGTAATAGATTGGAATTCAAGTTGGACACAACTTCAACCTTATAACACATTAATAATACCTAGATGGAATGGTGATGACAATGACAATTCTCTTATTGATCTTGCAGACTTCTTAAAAGGTTTAATTATGATTTTTACTTATTTGTTAAAAAATTAAAATTTGAACCTTTCGGTAATTAAATTCATCATTTCTATCTGAGTTGTATATTGCAAAATAATTAATTTAAAGAACTTTAAAATACAATTAAAATATATGGTATCAAAATTCAGCCCAGAAAAGCAACCAGAAGTTTATTTTTAATGCCCAGATAGCTGTAAATTTTTTTCTCTTTCACCTTCTCTCCCAATTATTTGGGGTTGGCCACTCTAGTCCTCGATTTCTACATCCTCCTCACTTACATCCACCAGCCTCTATTATATCCACATCATTCATTATTACATCCCTTACCTATTTTTTGGTCTTGCTCTTTCTTTCAACATATATTCCCTTTAAAACTTCTACTGCTTCTATCTCTTCCTTAAAACATACCCTAGCTATTTTAATCTATTCTCACTTATTTTGTTTACTATTGGAGCCAACCCTTATATATTCCTTTCTTATTTTGTTCTCTCTAGTTTAAGAAGAAATTAAAAAATCTAAATCCACAACCATCCCTATTTGTTGAGAACAGTACATAGGTACATAGGTAGGTAGGGCAAATCAATGTTTAACAATAGCAATGCAGGTACTTGTTTTCATAATAAATAGTCAAATATTAAATACTTAGTATTTTTCCATTTACCAATGTCAAGCTAGTGTAATATTACTTAAGGAACTTCCATACCACCATTTTTTTTTAGTAAAAAACTACTCGTTCTAATTCCAACAGTCCGGCACGATGGGTACTCCGATAATAATTTTGAAAACGTATATAGATTTTTCATTACTTACTCTAGGAAATGATTGAGCCACATTTAAAATTTTTATATTTTATTCTATAATTAAAACTATTTAATGTTTTTAATAAAAAAATGTTTTATAAAACATTTAAACATAAATAATATGTTTACAGCTGTATTTTCGAGTAATGTAAAAGATGTTAGAGAAATTCTTAATGATTATAAACAATATGATGATCCAATTAAAGCATTCAGAGAAAATCAAAGAATACTAAAGGTAAATATTGATCTATTTTATAAATATGATAAACTAACCGAATTGTACAATTCAAATTGTTTATTAATAATTAATATACATAATAAAAATATATTAAAATATTATATTGTTATTTAGAAAGAAATCAAAGAAAAAGAAAAAGAAGAAAAAATACAAGTAGTTGAAGATAAAAATAAATCATGGTTTTCATGGATACCATGGATTTATTAAATAATAATAAAACAAATTATTTTTTAATTTATGTCTCTTAAACTTGATTTTGAATTTAAAAACTTCTATAATTTATACAAGTATAGTGGTGCCAAACCTATACATAAAATGAAGGGAGGTTGGCTGGTCCTAGTGGGACATGTGTTATTGTTCTGCATATACAAGTGTATGCAAATAGACACGTGGGTTCTAAATAATATTTTGTTCATTATATAGTATATTTGTATGAGTTTGGAACCAATGTACAAATATATCAATTGTTATAACAATCAATTGTAAATGAGGACTATCATGGTGTCAGATTATTTTTATTTTTATTCATATTAGCTCAATGACCAAAGATTATTTTTAAAAGTGACTTAAAAAGCTGTGATCAATATATGAATACTATATTGAAATAAAATATTGTGTATATTATACTCGTATATATAAAAACTAACAGTTTTTTCTTATTTCCCAAACTCTTAACAAACTTAGAGGTTTGCACCTTCACATATTAGGGAAGTCAAACATGGTTCTTGATTAATACGACAAGCATAACTACCAAATTATTAGACAGGTCTGGTAATTATAGATGGCTTGGACATGAGACCAGATGCCATCAGTGAGAAAAATTTTGTTGACTACTACCTTTTCTACCTAGCAATCGAACTAGGGATCCTGAACGCCAAAATATGTATTTTGACCACTTGACCCATATATTGTAATAAATACTTTTTTAAATATTCAATTTAAAATATAACAGCCATACTAGCTAGTTTTTTTTATTAATTTAATTATATTTATTGTATTTTGTTATTTCAGCAATCAACCAAGGTTTTTTATTTATTATTCTTTATCATGTACCATTTGGTTCCCTTAATTTTGATAAAAAATAATATTTAAAATATAAATTTCCTTACATAAATTACTTTATATGTGTATAGTATTATAATGTAAGAATTAAAAATATATTATATACATACATGTACAAACAGATTTTTTCTTCGAATGGGTTTCAAATATACTGTTTAAAATTGTATTTATAGAATACAATAATTTATCATTATTTTTCAATCTAAAATAATAATTCATTACCTAGTAATTATCTTGTCCAAGGATCGAAGCGTCAATGGACTAGCTTCCTCCACCTATATCTTACCCGGCGTACGAAGTGTTGCTACTTAATACAGAATATGGAATAATTGTTACTCTGACTTTTTTTTCATTTCCAACAGCATGCACTATGGTACCATACTCTGTACATTTTTGTTATTTCATCTATTACTAAGAAAAACTCAAAGCCGAATCCTGATAACTACACTCTACTTCTATTCTGATCGTAAAATACTCAGTTTCCCCACACAAACTCCTTACTCTTGTATTTGCCTTTTACCTTGTAAGTCTAGACATTGACATGTACCTACTCAATTACATTTACATAGGTACACTTTTGGTAATCCTTTCTTCATTAATGCCTATTTCAAAATTTCTCTAGGAATCGTTTCATATCTTTATAAAAATAAAAACGGAATATATATTATATATTCACAGATATCATATGTATAATAATTTTATTATACATACCTATCTCTGTATATACATCAGGACTCAGAATAGATGGAATAATTTCATCTATTCTGTGTATGTATACTGTATATTATCGTTGATTATAAATTACTAATTACTGGTAATTTATAATCAATGATTATACGAGTTGTAGCCAGTACATCCACAGAGTAGATTAAATGGTATATCTTTTATTCTATGGTATAAACTCTGTTATCTCTTGGCTACACTGTTAATTTGACCGTTCCAATATTTTTTATTCAAAGTGTCCACTGTCCAATACTTCAATATAAACCATTAACCAAATGGAAACAACGAGAACGCTTATTATTAATTTTTAGAACTATTAAAATGGATGCCTATGATAAATTAGAAAAAATCGGTGAAGGTACTTATGGTGTTGTGTATAAGTGTATGGAACGCTCCTCAAATGAAGTTGTAGCAATAAAGAAGATTCGAATGGAAATGGAAGATGAAGGTATACCAGCTACAGCCATCAGAGAAATTAGTATTTTAAAAGAACTTAACCATCCAAATATTGTGAAGTAATTAGTATATATATAGTAAACTATTATATATTTTATTATTTTTAATTTGTGTTCATTTAACTAAGGAATAACATTGATCTTATAGCTTACGAGAAATTCTCATGGATGATTTACGATTATATCTAGTATTTGAATTTGTTCCAATGGACCTAAAAAAGTTTATAGACTCCATGCCAAAAAAACACTTAGATGAAGATACTACAAGATCTTTTATGTATCAGGTAAATTATAGACAAAGAAAATCCGGTTTTTGTATTATCTTATAAAATAGTATACCTAGATAAATAAAAATAATAGGTAGGTAGAATCATTAGACTGAATGTACGAACAAAAGTCCAACGACAAAAAGTCCAATGGAATTAAAGTCCACGAATAAAAAAATTTTAAATTGTTAAATATTTATTTTATATATAAAGATAATATGAAACAAAAAAATATCAGACTTAAAATATTGTGTCAACGTTTACAAAATTTAGATGTTAGTATCGAAGAGTTTTTAGATAAAACTGGACATAATATTAGAACAAGGCCAAGAATCTAGGTACCTAAAATATTTTATTTCATATAACTATATTATTTTAGTATTTAAATAAACAAAAAAATATAAATAATTTTAATAATCCTAATGGTATTTGTTTTTTTTTAGTAATTATTTCATATTTGTATATTTTAAATTTGTATTTGTATTTTATATCTATGTACCTATTGGTGATTTTTGATAATAAACAATTTTAATAATATTCCAATGGTATTTTGATTTTTTAGTATTTTATTTTATATTTTAAATTTATATTTATACTTTGTATCTATATTATGTACCTATATCTGTGATTTTTGATATTAAATAATTGTAGTACATGAAATAAATATTTAACAATTTAAAATTTTTCTTGGACTTTTATTCGTGGACTTTTATTCCATTGGACTTTTTGTACTGGACTTTTTATCACCGGACTTTTAGGTAGAATACCCATTAGACTTTGAGACTGTTTACAAATTATCAATATTTTAAAAATGATGCATGACTTCAGAGTTTTCATCACAGGTATATAATATGATACACGGTAATATTGTGGTTCTTTGACATAAAATAATGCATTAAAAACTCAATTTATTGACTATTTAAAAGTTTTTGATGTAGGTAGGTATATAATTATTTTACGTTTTTTATGTAATATCCAATAAAAAATTATGCATACAATTTAAAATTGTATATTGTACGCTAATTTGTGTTTACATTTATTTTTGCCTCTTTTATACCTACTAAATTTATCTTATCTAACATAAAAATTTGTAATTCAAATTTTATTACCTACTATTATTGTAATATGTTGCACCAGAAATCAGACTCTACCAGCCAGAAAAATCTTGTCGGCTACCCCATTTACTACCTAGAAGTTGAACCGGGGACTTTATGCGCTGAAACTCACGTTAGGTTATTTTATCTGTTATGATATAATATTCTTGAGAACAAAAGTACCTTACCACTGAATTATTCGTTTTTTTCTTCAAATGATGTACATTTAAGTGCTAAAAACGATGGCAACGTAATTTAGAGATCGGAATTAGTTTAAAATATATAGAAATTTGAAGTCTTTATGTATTATCTAAAAAAACATATTTTACACTGCATTTTCTTATCAGAAATTTTGTTTTTAATGAATTTGTCGATATACACATAATGCAGTGCTGTTCAATGCGGCGGTTGATGGTGCAACAGCTGATAAGCGAAATTTCAAAACGGGTGGATTGGTGACCTAACAGGCGAATACATACTATGCAAGAATGACTGCTCCCTACATCTAGAGGTTCTGGTCACCACCTATCTACATATTATATTGTAAATATAGGCTTTGTAAAATAGTCTATATTTTCTAAATTAAAAAATTGTTTTCCTGGTTTTATTCCTAGTAATTGCATGGGAAACTAATTAAATGTAATTAATTAATTAAAACCATAATTTATCATAGGTCTAAAGATTTATGACTACATATCTACAGTGCCATTTTAAAAGCAATTGAAGTAGAAAATTAGAATAAAAATGTGAATAGCTTAGTGACACAAAAACTCGAAAACTAACAGTTGCCATTTTCCAGTAGATAATATGTTGAATGTTTTATATTTGTGTGGTAAATATTATAAATTATAGGGATATTTATAGAATGTGAAAAGTTTGTATAGAACAGGTACCTGTACAAGCCAAAATTTAGCTGATGTTCTGAACACCTACATCAAATTAGCAGCCATACAAGAAATAAAATGGTTGGGAATTGGCCAAATAATGATTGGAAAGTATATGTTTTTTTTCTCGGGGATGGAGAATACGCACCATTTCAGTAGTGGTTTTGTTGTTCAAAGGACATTAGTACTGTACATCAAAGCTTTTAACCCAATATCCAAACGAATATCAATATTAAACATCAACACTAGCCCAAATAATATATATATATAATAAATGCACATGCAACAACAGAAGTAAAGGATGAAAATGAAAAAGATGTTTTCTATGATGAATTGACCGAAACTTTTGAAAGTATCAATGGAAACGTGATAAAAATTGTACTAGGTGACTTTAATGCAAAATGTGAATGGGAACCGCAGTACTTCCCTTTGTATAGGGAAAGGAAGTTTACATAGTCACTGCAATGACAATGGTCAGCGGATGATAGCTTTTGCAATACTAAATGGTTTGACCATTTGTGGTAATACCACGTTCCTACATAAGGATATTCACAAAGTTACGTGAAGATCACCGGATGGCGAAACTCTAAACCAAATTGACCATATTCCCATACAGAACAGATACTAAAGTACCATATTTTATGATGTAAGAAGTTATAAAGGCGCTGATTGTGACACAGACAACTACTTAGTAATTGCCAAACTAAGATCAAAGTTAAAGAGTCAAGTGAGATTAAAACAAGATAAGAGATTTAGAATCAATTTAGAATTATTTAAGGATGAAAATGTGAGGAAAGAATATAAGAATGAAGTCATGAAAAACCTAAAAGAGGATAATGTGCACATGAATGTAGTTTTGGACTAGAAAAAAGTGTGTAATGCTTTTAAGAAAGTAGCAACTAAAAGTATTGGCAATATAAATACTATAGCTTTAATTGAAGTTATTTTTTTTTTATCAAAAAAATGTTACGTTTTTTTTTTTCTTTTTTTATACTAAAAAGGTCAAGAAATATTTAGTATAATGATGTCTGTAGATAAGCGTCGTAAGGCAAGAGACAACTATATTAAGAGCAGTACCCAAATGACAAAGGAAATTTTCATACAAGAACAGAAAAATTGCAAAAGCACCCTTCAGAAGGAAAAAAAATTTCTTAGCAATATATTATAAACTGCAGAAAATGATCACACACTTGGAAGAACTATAAACTTTTTTAGAACCATTAAACAATTCAATCCATTATAGAGTGCAATCAGAGATCAAGACGGAGAAATGTTAATGGAGCCAGAGTCAAGAGCTGAGAGATGGAAAGGATATTTTGAGAAATCACTAAATGGTGTAATGCCAGCTCAATCAATAGTGCATGAATCGTTTGCAGATTTAGCTAACGCGGTCAGAGTGCTAGAAGAAGCAGTGAAGAAAATAGGTCTCGAAATCAATACTCAGAAAACAATGATAATGGAACTAATTGAGGGTGGGGAGGTTCCCAACAGATTGAAGATTTTAACTATGAAAAAGTTAGCGACTTTAAGTATGAAAAATGATTGGTCAAAGGAAATAAGTATTCAAATAAATAAAGCCCAAAAAGCGTCCTACGCACTGATAAAATTCTTAACATCCAAAATGTTATCTAGAAAAACAAAAGTAAGACTGTATGTGATTATCATAAGACCGACTCTCACGTATGGTTGCAAAGCGTGGACGACGACTAAACAAACAGAGAAAAATTTGAGGACTTGTGAACAGAGTATGGAGAAAAATATGTGGACCTGTTATTGATGGAACAACGAGTAATTGGAGGAGGAGATATAATAAAGAGTTGTACGATATGTTAGAACTAGCACCAGTAACAAGTTTTATTAAGGGCCAACGAATACAATGGTTAGGTCACATAATAAGAAGCGGAGAGAACGAAACAGTTAGAGTAGCATTGGAATGGAAATCACAAGGAAAAAGACCCAGAGGAAGACCTAGGAAAAGATAGATTGACGTGGTAGAAAGGAATCCAAAAAGCCTAGAATTGAGGACTGGAGAGAGGTAGCCTAAGACAGAGACAGATGGTGTAGTGTAGTAATGGGGCAAAAACTCTTAGAAAGTAGTTATGCCAGAAGAAGAAGAATAGGGATGTTTATAATACAATTCAGAGGACACATTTATCGTTAACTAAAACTTATTTGATAAAAAAATAAAAACATCATTGTAAAACCACTAACTTTAGACAGCATACATTTTGAATTTGTAAAATTTATATTTCTAAATGGTATATAAATTTTTATATTGTAATATTTAATAAAAATATAAAATAATTATAGTCATCTAATGATTATATACTCTTCAATAAATATTATTAGGTCATAGTCGATAAATTGAGTTCTTAACGCATTATTTCATGTTAAAAAACAAATATAATTATTGCTGTAGCAATGGAAACTATGACGTCACCAGTGATGTAGTCATAAATAATACACCTCAATTTTGTAGTAAAAAATAGGTGGGTTCTCCCCCACGCCCCTATTAAAAATATTTTAAACACTTAAATCTTTATAGTAAAACAAATAATAATGATATAGGCTTTTTATTTTAATGTATTACAATTTATAAAATATCCCACAACGATTATTTTCTGTCTCTTTTTGGACCACTTTTCTTGTTTGATTATCATTAGCAGATCTGTGTTAAAAAATTGTATTTTTTAGGTTCCATAATATGGTAAAAGATAGTAGTAAAGTTGATCATGACACTAATGATTTTCAGTAGTAAAAGTATGTCTGGAAATATCTCCTAATGTGGTTTTATAGTTACAATGAGTGGACTGGATGCCACATATAAGATTTTTAAGAGGTTCTAAATAGGATATTTTAAAGAAATTTTAAGAAAGAAAATATCTAGAAATTTTAAATATTTAAGTAGGTACATTTTAAAAGTAATTTAAAAATAGTTCTGTGTCAATAACACTATTTATTGTTGTGTAATTAAGATATTTATTATCGTAACCGTTTTCCAAAAAAAAATGTTTTCTCGGGCTGTAGTCGTAATTTATTAAGAAACACAATATAGTAGACAAAATTATCTGTGTTCAACCTTCGTCCTTCTTTCAATAGCATAACTAGAACTAATGAAATTACATCTGTAAGACCTCCCTCCCAAAAAAATAAAAAAAATTTTATAAAATGAATAACTCTTTTTAAGATTTAGTCTTTAAAAAAAGGATAACAATATAACTTTTACCTAAATATTGTGTAAAATTTCTTAATTACTTAAATTGTTTATAATTATTACTGTGACTTAAGGACGGTAGGTATGTAATGTTTTGTAAACATTTTAGATCTTAAAATTGAAATTTAAGCTCGAAAGTAGATTCAGTTAATTGGAAAGGTCTTGGGTGGAAAGTTAAACATTATAGATAATATTATTGTGAATTTTTCTAATAAAAGAACATCGATTAATTTTTTTCAAACTTGATCTGAAATATGTATACATATGACATAGATAAATTAAAAATAAAGACATGAAAAATTAATTTTTAGTTTCAAAGAAAATTTTTAATTTAGTATTTGAAAAAATAAATGCAATAACCATTAGAAGAGACAATATTGTATAATTAAGAGGATGTGATACCTGTATTTGTTGTCTCCGTCTAACCAACTGTTAAAATACAAAATTTACGTTCAGTATTTATATCACAACTTTATCATTTTTAATATTGGAGTAAATTGACATACCTATTACCAAACTTATAGACAATATTATTATTTATGATGTAGCATTGTCCTTTTCTGAAATTTTAATTTCAAAGAAAATATTTTATTCAACGAGTTTTAAAATAGTTATATTTCTTTACAAAATACAGTTTGTAAAAGGACAATGCTAAAAATTCTAAAGAAGGAACTACGCTTCAACACAGATAATAATCTCACATATAAATTTAATAATAAGTCATTTACTCTAATATTAAAAATGACAAAGTTCTATCTTATGAACAGAGGTAAATAGAAAATTTGGAATATTATACATTTTGGTGAGAAAGGAACATATAATAGATACACGTATATTGAGCATTGGAGTTTTTAAAATATTCAATTTCTATAAGTAGAGTACCTATTATAAAAGAAATTCTGATAAATAATTTAATCCATACTTTACAGGATATTTAAAATATTATTTTACAGGCCTACAAAAACAGATTGGTCCTGATTGTAAAACAAAGTTGTTAATTTCATTTATATATTCTAAGGCTTAAATTCCAAAATTACACTCAATAACCAACAAATCATTTTAAAATTAGTCAAATTAAGAGGATTTCCAAGAGGTGGTAAATTGTAAAATCCAGAATGTTGTTAATTTTGTCAATAATATACCGTAACAATGAAACTAATAATCACAACTTAATCCCAGTATTATAGTGGAAAATTAAAAATACATAGGTACATTTTGTCTAAAATGGCTCGATCAATACACATTTTTAATAAAATATATAAATACTTCTACAGGTCAATCGTTTTCAATTTTTTACCATGGTTGCAGAATAGGAAATAATAATAGTCTATTTAGTAAATCAATATCGGGCCCATAGATTTATTAATAAACATTATTATTTAAATATGAACAAGGGTCTCAAAATTAGCTGAGGGCCCAGTCTGCAATCGTGGACTAGCGGTTCAGGCCAGTTCAACCCTGATTATACAATACTTGAAATCAAAACAAATTAAGGACATTTTGGAGATAATCATAAAGTTGGCAACCTCCACACTTTATCGTAATTACTTCAAATTGGTATCCAAAAATTGCAATTTCATTTTCATTTTTTGTTTTAATTTGCAACTTGTCAGTAAAAAATAATTTTTAATACCAAGAAGGTATTAATTGACAAAAAAATTAAAGCAATTAAAATAAGTGAAGAAACATGTTATATACATAATATGTGCCTTAATTTATGTAGCATAAAATCTTAATATCTTCGAAATCAACAACGTTGAGATTGTTTCAAAAATATTATTTATTTATTTTATAATAGATCTATTTCCTTTAAAACCATTTAAAATTATATTTTTGTTTGTTTTTCGCAAAACATGTTTTTGAACAAAACGGATATGAGACTTAAATAATATTTTTTAATTGTTAATTTTTCATTTTTCAAATAATTTTTTTAAAGTTACCTGTATAGAACCCTATGAAAATGGATGGTATGGTGTCCTCTTAAAAGCCTTTTTATTTGTTTTGTGTACCTAAACATGATCTTGAACAAATATTGTGATTACACAAAATTGAAAGTGATAATGGCGTGAGATCATTTATAAATTAGGTACTTTGATTGTATATCAAAGCATTTTAATTTTTCTTAATTGTTTTAAAAATAAATTAACTATACGTAAACAAATATGTTAACAATACATTACAATTATTGATGTATTAAATAAATATATTAATATTATTATTTTAAGTCCCTCTTAAAATAAAATTGTATTATGGGAATACGATTGTATAGCCGTGTATTTGTTTTAAAATATTAATATTTCCGTATACGCATTTTAAAATTTCTGTGTTAAGGATATATGTTGTATATCTGCGTATACCCTCCAATACACCACTGGACATCACATATCATTTTATACATAATATTATATCAGAAACTTACACATAAAGAGTGGCAAACAAATTCTAATAGTATCATTATTTTTGTTATATTTTGTAATATCTTTTAAGCCCAAAAACCTTTTTTGGATTAGATAGTCTTAAATGAATATATTTAGTTTTATTAATATTTGTTGTAACAGTTAAATTTTAACAATCATGTTTTAGTTATTAGTTGCCATATATTTTTGTCATATAAGAAGAATATTACATAGAGATCTAAAACCACAAAACATATTAATTGATACAAAAACAAATGTATTAAAAGTTGCTGATTTTGGATTGGGTCGTACTTTTGGTTTGCCAATTCGGGTCTTCACTCATGAGGTAAGGTCTATTTAATAATGAATATTTTCTTTTGAATCTATTACTATGATATTTATTTATTATTTCTCTGGTAACAACTTTTTAGGTAGAAAGAGTTACTGACTAAGGAGCTTTTTTTGATGACAAATTTTGTATTTGTTTTA
Source organism: Pemphigus obesinymphae (assembly GCA_025469235.1). Classification (NCBI taxonomy): domain Eukaryota; kingdom Metazoa; phylum Arthropoda; class Insecta; order Hemiptera; family Aphididae; genus Pemphigus; species Pemphigus obesinymphae. The sequence goes on from JAIPRL010000089.1 coordinate 166,830, forward strand.
GGTATTCTAATAATTTCTCGTAACTACCTACTTTCATAAAATAAAAAAAAAATATGGTACTATATATATATATATATATATATATGGTAGTTATATGCCACCCAATTATTGAAAACGCTCATTTTTATGAATAAATTTGTTTATAGTCACACCAACAGAACGAACGGTATACCTATATTGAAACCATATTTAATATAACCTGTTACTTACTCGATGTGGTGTGTCATAAAAAATTGGGGATATTTTCATATTAAACTGGTCAAGTGAGCAAGTTACCTGGCCTATTTAGGTACATACATAATTGTACATGAATATGCTTTCAGTCACACCGATAAACTAGGTTATGTTTTATAAATTAGGAATAGTTTAATTCAAAAATATACTATGAAACACCATGTTAAGTAAGTAACTGGTTAAATTAAATACAGTTTTAAGTAAATTTTTTTGGTCACATTTATCAACGAATAATTTACACAAAAATTTGCGTTTTAATAATTGGGTGATACAAAACCGAATAGTACCAAATATATTATAATATAATAATATGGTATATATATTTATATCTTCTTCTTCTTCTTCGCCTTCTCTCCCAACTATTGGGGGTCAGCCACCCTAGAGATAAAAGGATTAGCACATGAAATATTATAAAGATATGAATTACAAATTATAGTGTTACAAGAAATAAGATGGCCGAAAAGTGGCAGCATAAAGTCAAATAATACGATCATATCTATATATTTTTCCTACACCAAATCTCATTAACCATCTACCTATGTTGTGTTATCACACTCTCACCTAGGATTACATTACAGTCCTTTCACTCTAAAAAAAAAAAATTTGTGATTTGTTCCTTCCACTATTTTATAGGTTTTATAATGCTCTTCCTAAAATAAATATTCACAATCGCTAATTCATACGCTGATGCAAAGTCAAGTATTCTTTCTTTAGCCTCATTCTTTTCTTCAAATGCATACTCTCCATGCACTCTATCATCATCTATTCTATCACTGCCTACATGTCCATTTATATTCCCACCAAATACAATATCCTCAATTCCTTGTACTCCTTGTTTTACCTCATCAATCTCTTACCAGAACTCTTCTTTCTGGCTTTTCTCACATCACACTTGTGAAGCATATGCACTTATTACATTCAATACCTTATCCTCTATTATTACTCTGATGACAATTACCCTATCACTTTTCCTTTCATTAATCTAATATCCTTCCTACACCATTCCTTGTATTAGTCCTTCTTAAGTATATGACTTTATACCCCTTGCCAATTTCCTTTTTCCCCTTTCCACTTTGTTTCTTGCACACTACAAATATTCACATTTCTCCTCCTCAAAACTTATGCAAACTCTGCTCCTGCCTGTCAATGTTCCTTACACTCCACATACCTATTCTCTTTTAACTTTAAACCTATCCTGCATACTCGGGCGTGAATCTAACTCAAAACACTTTAGCGCTTTCCTTATGTTATCTCCACACCCAAGTATGTAATTTTCTCTCACTTGTTTTCCCTGCAAACATCTGAGATGGTAAGATTCGCCTATATTTTTAAGACTTCACATATTTTTTCTGACAAGTTTTACGCTGGCTGTCAACCTAACGCCTTCTATGACATCCAAAAGAATACCTCCATGGTTACTCATGCCTGATTTACCTCATTTATATAAAAAGTTTAAAATAAAAAACATTTATATTTTTAAAAAACTGAAATAAATTAATCAATAGTAGATATATGAATTATTTAGATATAAAATATAAGTAACCTCTTATTAGTATAGTTAAACCATTGCATAAAAAGTTAATTAGACCACCTATATTTTGAGCAGAACGAGGTAGCTAGTGGTTTTTCAATATGTTTATTTTTTTTTCTGTAAGCGATTTTTTGACCAAAAGATTTCCATTCAGTACACTTTCAGGTAACAAATTACATCTAGTTTGTACTTTAGTGACTACTTTTTCTATTTTTAGACATTTTTATTTATTTATTGCAATTAGTCCGCCCACTTGCTTATTTGTGTTTTAAATAATTTGTTTAATTTTCACTGTGACAATCCATTTTGAATAATTTATATTTAAATTTTAAATGCATTTATGCATGAACTCATAGATCTTAGGTATAGCTATAAAGCTGTATATGTGTCTGAATCAGTTCTGAAATGTATTAATGACTATAATTTACATTGACTATACAAATTAAGAACTAAAAAAAACATTTTAGTGCATAATTTTTATTTTTAAGAGCATATTTAGTACATTTTTAGAGTAATCATTTCCGAGCCCTAGTAATAGCTAAACCTTTAAAATTTCTAATATGACTTAAAACTACATAGGCCAATTGTTTTGCAAAATTCAATAACTTACTGTCTGGTCAAGAGTAATTTCTTAGAGTTTATTTACTGTAACACCCCAATATAATATTTATGGTAACATTTTATGTTCTATTTTAATTTTCCTTTGTCCACTTATTCATCAAACTCAGTGGTTGTATCTAAATCATAAAATATATACTATCTTATGTTAATATTTATTATTTTTATACAATTTTAAGATTTCTGTCATACATCTTTGTGTTGAAAACTACAAAATTTTAGATGGGAAAAATTTCATGAAATAATCAATCTTTATCTAAATCTCTTTTATTACCTATTTCTAATCAAATAAATACTAAATGCTTGATGAATATAAAAAAGGTAAGAATACACTAAACTAATATTTATATTTGTTAAAAAAAAAATTAGCAAATAAGGATGATAGTTCTTTGCTATTTAGTTCTTTATCGGTAAGATATTAGTAGTGGATATATTAAATTTTCAGAGTTCAGTCTAATATTATAACATTACTGCCAAAAAAAAAATTTGTTTTATGATGTTACCATTATATTACTTTAGTAATAACCATGACAACAATTAATTTTAAAAAAAATTCCTGTTGTAAAGTTAGTTTTTAAAGAATAATCTCTATAAAGTACCATTTAGAATGAATTTGCTATCAAAGAATTTTTTACACCAAAACTATACAGAAAATATTTTATATTTAATAATTTTTGATATAGTTTTGATTTACACTTAAAAAAATTACTGGGAAAGTTTTATTAAAAATCTCTTTACCCCAAAATTCCTACTCGACTCCTACCTGAAATGTAGTTTCTAAAAAATACAAATAAACATTGTGAAATCAATTAATTTTCACACCAATAAAAATCTAAAATATAGGTGGCATAATATATAAAACAACATACCTATTCTTCGATGCAGATAACATTTTTTCCATAGATAGCATACTGAACTATTATCAAAGAGTAATTTTCTCAACATCCCACCCCCGGCTTCTGAAAATTTTGTCTATGCACAAGAAAACATAATATGAAATTCTATACAATCACCAAATGTTTGTATACCAAAAATATAAATAAACAACTTTTAAATTAGGTACCTAGGTAACCAAAATCAACTTTAAAAACTGCAAACATTCTATAGAACTGATTAGTTATTCTTAATTTTCGGTAAATATCTTATATCATTCTAATTTCAGGAAATTATATCTTGATTTTTCAGTGATATTTATTTTTATAAAAATACATTTCAGGTAGGAGGAGTTTTGGGGTAAAGAAATTTTTAATAAAATGTTCATTCTAGTTGATAATTTAGAATCATTTTTTGACTTTGCCTGTAATTTTCTTAAATTTAAATCAAAACTATAAAAAATTATTAGAAATTGGATTTTCACAGTGATATAATATTGATGTACCTAATAAAATTAATATACTAAAATAAAAATTAATAAATTTAAATAAAATAATTATCTTTTACCAATTTTCGATATTTTGATTTTAGTTTTCTAAAATATAAAGAAAAACTACCGAAAATAATGGAAAATTATTAAGTATAAATCGGAAAATAATACTACCAAATTGTGATTCAAATTAAGTATTTCAAATAGATTTTAACAGATTCAATATCAGATAATTGGTACAAGTATACGTAAAATAATACAAATTTAAAATGAATTTAAGTTGCTCCTCTTGTCGAGCTTACCTTCCAACGTATGCCTATGGTTACTTATGTCTTGTAAAATGTTAACGAAAGATTTTTATTTAATTATTAGAAATAAACTGACTTTTTAATTCATAAAAATCTTGCAAATAATTGTGTTTGTTGAGTATCACACTTGTATTAATGATGTCTAATATTATGTAAAAATAATCATTTTTATTTACCATGCTTGTTATAAATATGTACAAGGTAGGACTGTCAAACCACATTTTTCTATTGGTCAAGTATGGTCGGAGTAAGCAGTGACCTTCATATTCTACGCTTTTGGATGTTTAGTAACCATGCAGTGTCTGATTGGTGAACATTGTGGTTTTTGTTTTAAGCCTTTTATCTAAATAGTCTAAGCTATGTATTTGTACAGGCGCGTTCTGCCTTTATTTTTGTCTTCCATTTAATGTTACTGTTCCAGATAGAAAAGCTATTGTTGGTTGGGTTAACAACAAGTGTGACTAGACCTGTCAAGTTATTGAGTTCAATGTGGTAGGTCGATTAAGTAATATATGACTAAAAATCAAAGCAAAAAATGAAATTTGGAAGATTCGTAACAGCCGATATTCTATCGTACATAAAAATTTTTTTAAAAAATTAAAAACTTCTTTTGGGCTGTTAGAAATCCTAATACCCTGTGAGACAGTAGTTTCCCTATCCACTCTCACTGAGGAAACTACAAAAAAGAGATATAACGGCAAGAACTGTTAGAACACTGTGTGGGTGTAAGTTAAAATTCTCCTTTAAGTTAAATTTGATAGTCTAAGAGCAACACTGTGGTGCCTCGCTGTGCAAGTACATAACTTAGACCTTTTAGGTCAACACTTTAACACAGAAACCATATTGTTCACCAGTCAAACACTACATGATTACTAGACGTCTAAAATAATAGAACATGGACATCACTGCTTACTCCTACCACACTTGCCCAGAAGAAAAGGACAATTTCACCTTGTATAATTATTATATAGTATTAATTAGTTTTATGCGCTTTTACTTTTATTTTAAATATAACTCATATAATACATAATTACATATTCTTATAAAAATATAATTTAGAAAAATATTAGTAGATCACGTTATCACTTAATACGTTTGAAAATCTGATGTAGATTTTCTATTAAAGACATCTAATATACATATTATTTTTCAGGTAGTAACATTATGGTATAGAGCTCCTGAAGTGTTATTAAATACTCAACGTTATGGATGCCCAATTGATGTGTGGTCCATAGGATGTATATTTGCAGAAATGGCTTATGGAAAACCTTTATTTCAAGGAGATTCAGAAATTGATCAACTTTTTCGTATTTTTAGGTATTTATTATCCTTACAATGTACTTAGATATTTTATTAGTTATTATGAGATAAATTGATAGGTTTTGATTCAGTGAATACAAAATAAATTTTTTATGTTTTGGTAATAATTAGAGGTGGTTCAAACAGTTTGAAGTTGAAACCAAAAAGTTGAACCAAACCGAAATTGATTAAAGAATTTGAACTTAGATAAACTATTCAAACTTGAAGATTTTTGGAATATAGGTATATAACTCAATAAAATTAGCATATCAGCTTGGAAAAATTAGTATTGAGCGGCATTTTGGTACATACCTTTATTAGGCCGTTATGAACATTGTGTAAAAAGTCCCTATTGATAGGCCTCTGTATCAAAGGTCACTAAAATTACCTTTGACTTTGAAGAAATATCTCGCTTTATATTGGTATACGACAAATAGTTTCAAATAAAATTAATAGAAGAGATAATTATCTATAAAAAAAAGGCAAAATACATTTTTTATGTACTAGTGACAGTTTTTATGTAACAGGACTTGTCAAATGCCCATTTTTTGAAAAATTTTACTTTTACAAAAAGAAAATAATCTTTTTGTAATCATCTAGCTTTTTATTTGTCGTACGATGAAAAGTTTAAGAAAAATAATTGTAGAGGAAAAAAATTTTTTAGATTGATGTATTTTTTTTTAAACCGTTTTACAAATTTTTATATATCTATCAACCTATAAAAAATACACAGTAATACGAATATTCAATTTTGCTTGGTCAAAAACAAATGAGCTTTGCTTTGAAAAAATTAGTATCTAGCTGTATTTCGGTACACATCTTTATTAGGCTGTTATAAACATTGTTTAAAAAGTTCCTATCGACAGGCCTCTTGGGTCAAAGGTTCACGAAAATGATCTTCGAGTGAATATCCCGCTTTATATTGGTTGCACAATTAAAATTATAGACCGTATAATTATAGAGTATAGTACTCCATATTATTATATAATTATACTATAGAGTACAACTTCTCAGCTACTCAAAAATACTTTAAAAATAATCTATTGACACTTTTCTAATAAGGGACAGGTAAATAATAGAAAAAAGTGCTTAATTTTTTTTTTGCAAAGCGGGTGTTTTGAGGTTCTTTTTCTAGCCTAACCTTTATATCTAGACAAAACTATGTAATTACAAAATTTATAAACAATTAAACAATGAATAATTTTTATTTGAAACGTTTTGTCGTAAGTATAGTATTTATTGAGATTCTTAGGAAAAATCAGATTTGGGGGGAATACACCCCCCTATCTATTAATAAAAAGGGGACGAGTATAATTTTTTTGTAAAAATATCAAATTTTTAAAAAAGGGCATTTACACAAAAAAAAAAAAAACAAGTCACTAGTATACGAAAAATGTATTTTACCTTTTTATTTAGATAATTATCTCTTCTATTAATTTGATTTGAAACTTTTTATCATACGACCAATATAAAGAGAAATATTCACTAGATTTAGTGATCTTTGAACTCAAATAACCTTTGACGTTAGAGGCCTGTCGATGGGAACTTTTTAAACAATGTTTATTATGGCCTAATAAAGGTTAGGTGCTAAAATGCAGCTTGATACTAATTTTTTCAAGCTGATGCCTATTTTCTGTCTAATTTGACTGAGCGGGCTAATATATGGTCGTCGAAAAAAGATTATGATCTTTTTTTTTTGTAATAGTATTAACAAATATTTAAAATTATGTTAAATAAGGATTTTGTTATATACCTAGGTTTATCAAAAAAAGTTGTATTAGTGGAGAGAGCTTTTTTGTCTTGTACGTACATAAAAAAAAGTACCCGAATCAGCATTTCCTGAGTTCCATCTTGAGGATTTATTTATCATCTGCTAATCCAGATTTTAAAAAAATTAAGTGAAGCCAAACAATCCCAAGGTTTCCTTTAGATTGTATATTTACTACTATTATGATTACATTTATTGTATGACTGTTTAAAATAAATGAATATTATTTCCTAATTTTTTAATTTATTCAATTTATTTCAAAATATCTTATCTTTCCTATGATAAAATGGAGAAAATTAAAGGTAGGGGATACATAAAGCAATGGTAATAGGTCAAGGGGTATATGGATGAAAAAAGGTTGAGAAACGCCAATTTCTAGGTATAATAAAAAAGATCTCACATAGGGGGTCAGGAATCAATTGATTTTTCAACTAAAAACGACTATAACATAAGCATAACCATATTTTAATAGCTGATTGATTATTGAACGCTTTAAAAATTTATTAAAATGTGTACATTAATATCTCTTAGGGTTTTAACTACACCTACTGAAGACACATGGTCAGGTGTTACAGAATTAAAGGATTATAAACCCACTTTTCCTAAATGGAGTGATAATAAGTTAAAAGATTCAGCTAAAAACATGAACAATGAAGGATTTGACTTATTACAAGTAATTTATTTTAACATTAATAACTTTTTGCAAAATATTCAAAATGTATAATCATTTATCTCTTTCAGAAAATGTTTATATACGATCCAAGTAAACGCATTAATGCTAGAGACGCACTTCAACACCATTATTTCAAATATTTAAACAAAAATACCCTACCAGCTCATCCAGAAATTAAATTTTAAAATATATCTAATTATTAATAATTAGATATTCAGTTAAGAAAAAGTGTATAATATAATCTAAAATATATTGTATTATTATTAATTATATATTATATTTTTCATCACTTAAAATATTTACTATTTAGTAATAAAAATAAAAAATATTGATATAATTTCAATATAATATTTATTGCATAATATAATAAAATTTGTTATTTTATTTTAACATTTAAAGAATTGTTGCAAATTTTTCATCTATACATTGAAAATATAATATTAATACAGTTATATAAAAAAAACTTTTATTATTAATACTAACATTCAAACCTATATATTGTTAGTAACTAGTTGAGAACACCTGAAAATTGGCAATAAAGTGAGCTAGTTGGTTAGTGGTAAAGCACTGAACAAATTGTATGGTAACAAGAGTAACACAGTTTGACACACATTCTGGAAGTAAACACTTAAAACTTATACCGAATAACTTACAATATTAATATAGATATTATTTGATTAAATATTAATGTATTATATTTCTCCTTTTGAGAAAATATTTTTTCAGATTGTTTATATATTTTTATTGCTTTTATATGTGCGTCAGATTTTTGTGTTCAAATATTTATAACTTGACATTTACATTTCTTTAGTATTAAAATTCAAAATTATAAAGAAATCTTGCCATGTTTTTAACCAACTGATATTCTATATATTAGTTATTCTTTTATATACTAAACAATCTAATTCTTCATTTATAACAATTAGCCAGTCATTCATATTTCTAAAATTTTTTTACTTTGTTATTGATTTGTGTTTCTGTATTTTTATATTTCCTATTGATTCCTCATTAGGCACATTTTTTTATTCAAAGAAAAAACACTATCAACATTAGACTATTTTTCACTTAATTTAATAAAAAATCATATTTTCACATTTTTTTTTTTTTAATTTAATTTTTTTATTAATTTAATAGAATTAGTATTCTAAGGTCAATTTTTATAAAATATTGTAAGAAAATTAAAATCCAACAATTTAATACTATTTAATTATACTCTTAAAATAATTTTAAAATAATCATGTGTTGGTACCATTTTTTATTGCTATTATAATATATAACGATATTTGTTAAAAATCATATTCACATAATCAGAACTTCTCTCTTTGTAATCATAGAGTCGAAATGTATACAAAAGATGAGAATATTTACTGTGCTCTAGCGTGGAGTTTTTTTTTCAATATCCGTGATCATCATCACTATACATCATTGCAGGCCTCACTACTGTCACAAGATTTACATTATAACCTAATTGGAATTCTACTGTCAGTCGTCAGAAAATACCTAAAACTTCTCTCCACTTCATCCACCCACACAATCCTATGTTTCATATCTTCCTCAAACCTACCATTATTCTGTTCAAATTTCCAAACACTATTTTCAATTAAATAATCGTATCCTATAAAAGTATTAACTAAAATATTGAAACCAGTTGTGTAGTCGAGAGGGGGGTTGAGTGTTAGAACCCCCCTCCCCACCATTGCCGTTTTTTCATAAGTTTTAATCTAATAAATATGTTATAATTTATACTTTTTTTAAAAAAAAATGTTTGTATATACACCACTGAACCTGGTCTTTGAATGGTCCAATAAGAGTATGAGCATTGAGCAACAAATCTAACAAAAAATGTAAAAACATAGTTTAACTTATACTAAACATAATATAACTTGCATAATTTTGCCACTAATTGGAACTAAATAATCAATATTATTTTTCTTTTAAAATATTCAATATTATTAGCCATTAAATAATCACCAAAATAAAATAGGTTATATCTTATACATATAAATTATACCTAATATGCGCACTGTATCATTGATCATACTTCTTATTCCTTATACCATGAAAACTAGTCTAAATGCCTTATACTATCAGAGGTTAAAGTGGGGGGATGCAAAGGGACTCGGTCCCCTTACCTCTAACGGTGGTTAAAAAGTGTCTTCTTTAAAAAATTTTCCGTAAGATACTCCGGTACATTCAAATTATAACCAAATAATCGATATAATTCAGATTTTAGGTTAAAAGGTAAATTTTACAAAGCAGTGATAAGACCTGCAATGATGTATGGAACAGAATATTTTGGATAGTAGTTAGGAAGATAGAATATATAATGAGTGCAGCAGAGATGAGAAATGTCAAGGTGGACGAGTAGAATAACTAGAGAAGATAAAATAAGGAATGAGTAAGAGGTAGCATAGGAGTTGCTTCGATATAGTTGACCAAATGTGTTAGAATAGATTAAGATGACTTGAGCATGTATTAAGGAGGGAAGAGGTTGAGGCAGTAAGATTGTAGGTATGTTGATGGAAAGTGGTAGAGAGGAAGACCGAAAAACATGTGGCGGGAATGTTATGGCGAGTGATATGAGGAAGGTGGAAATAAATGAAGAAGATCCGGGAGATAAAGTTAAGTGAAATTGTAGGACTAGAGTGGTCGACCCCAAATAGTTAAGAGAGAAGAAGAAAACCTATATTAATACAATTATGAATAAAATATAAATATGTATATATTTTTTCAAGTATTTTAAAAGTATTCTCTACAGCTCTGCATTTCTGTTATTTAATGTTAAAAAAAAAAACATATAGGTACCTATATTATAGAAAATACAATTTTTGTTCCTATTTATGTACTTTATAATTGTTTTATTTTTAAATAGCTTTTTATTAAATAACGTAAAATTGAGCTTCATACATATATATATAAGTACCTATATATAGGTAGGTGCACAGTGTAATTTTTTAAGCATGCTCACTAGGACCGTCCCGAGGAAAAATGTTTATTGTGGAGGGGGAGATTAAAAATGTGAAAAAAAAATAATATAATAGGTACCTACTCTTCTTCAAAACTTAAAATAGGCAAAAATAAAAGGTAACCAACTTTTTTTTGCATTTTGCTGATTAAAATTAATAATTTATATAGTTTGCCGACTTCAAATTCCGAAAAATCCTTCATTGCTACATAATTTTCCGACAAAATTTCAAAATACACGTGAATAAGTAAAAAAAAAAGAGTTTTTCTACTATTTGCTAACTGCTTTCCAAAGAACACTTCCTTCTAGGGACGGCCCTGATCCTCACTTCCACTTTTAACCATGTACCTATAATTCGTAAATTTGAATTTTTTCTTATTCAATTTAAAGTGCTTATATTTTTGTGAAATAATTTTTATACTATTTTTTATCTGTATGATTTTTTAGGTTTTTAGTTTTCTTAAATGGCAATAACCTATAGGTTATTATAACCTATAGGTTATTGCCAGGGTAAGAGTAGCTACTCTTTACTCGTATAACTTTATTATTATAAAAAAAAAAAATGTTCTTTTTAAAAATATCGAATTTTTGTAAAAAATTATTTGTTTCTTGAAAATGTAGATGGTGTTATTAGTGCTTTAAATGTTACATGAAATAAATTTCAAATGTGTTTATTATTCGGGATTAAAAGTGGACATACTTAAAAAACTCACTGTATAGGTACGCATATTACATATACCTACCTACATTATAAGGTAGGTACATATATTGATATATATGAAACGTTTATAACTATGTAGGGACATTAGAATTTTTTTCCACTTTAATCTCTATATATTATACTCTCCCCGGGGATTACTTTGTAGTCCTTACATTGTTTTAAATTCCCTCTCTTGCATATAAAATAATTGATTTGTGACTTGTTCTCTCTATACTCTTATGCGTTATGTAGGTATAATGTTTTTCTTTTTTTCTAAAATAAGTATTCGCAATCCGCTAATTCATATACTGACACATAGAGATTCCATCTCTAGCCTCATTCCTTTCTCCAAAACGATAATATAATAATAATCCATCATAATCTATTCTATCCTTCCTCACAAAATATTTTTATTGGGGGGGGGAGAAGGTCGTCGGAATAATTTTCCCCGACTTCTTTATTTGAAAAAAGTTAATAAGTAAAATAAGGTCATCAACTTTTTTCTGTACAGCCGACTTATTTCCTAAGTATGAGGGATTGTCTGCACAACCGGCCCCTAAACCCTCTTCCTACCAGCCCTGCCTTATCTTTTAATACTACTTTCTACCACTCTTCCATTCATTTCTTCGTCTACTATCACTCTTCCACCATTCCTTGTACTCGTCTTTCCTGAGTATATTATTTTATACCTCTCACCAATTTCACTATTATCTTTCCACTTTGTTTCTTGCACACAACAAATATTCACATTCCTCCTCCTCAAAACGTCTGCTAACTGCCTGTCAACGTTCCTATATTCGGATAATCCACTCAGCTAATCTCACGACTTTGTACCTATCCTGCGTACTCGGAAGTGAATCTACCCTAAAATATCTTGATACTTTCCCTATACACCGCTGGGTTGTCTCGCACATATAGACTGATGAAATGGTTACCGCGCCCGCTGCCCGACTGCCACCACCTCATTCCTTAGGCTATTTTTACCCTATATTATTATTTAAATATAAGCAAGTCTCCACACCACACGATTCTAAAGAGTATTATTTAGGCAATTTATAATACTTTGTAACATTTTGTTTGTGTGAGGAGTACGTGATTATTAGTGTTGGCATTGATGAAGTATATAATACATGTATATATTATTATATGCACATAATCAATGGTGTTATCAAAAGCATACGGGAAGCCATCACACATACCCCGTATAGGTATCACATATCTATTTTAGAACCATGAAAAAATAATATATATTTTTCACTCCTCATCTCATACTCTAAGAAATAGGACTTAGTTCTGAAACTCTAGTCAACAATTAGGATCGCTGTTCCTAATAATTATCCTTTTATGCAATGCAATATTTTTCACTTAAATAAACCACTTTAATTCCATCAGAACGTGGCAATATGTAGGTACATTAATTTTAATTTTGAAAAAATATTCGAATTTTCCATAACATTTACGAGAGAATGATATCGAAGCACTTTATAAAAATTTGTTTTTATTTAATTGTTGGAAACTTTAAATTGTTTTTATTATAATATGAATTATGAAAATGAAAAATGTGGTTTGATCGTTCCTTCGAGTAAGTAGGTAGGTACCTAATGAAAAATCTGTTAAAAAATATGTTTTCAAATTTGTTATCGGAGTACACATCGCGCCGGACTGTTGGAATCAGATAGTTTTTGACCAAAAAAATGGTGGTGTGGAGGTCCAGTAACTAAAATGAAAAAAAAAAGAGTCACAATAGGGGGGGGGGGATACAATACAATGTTTTTCGAAATCCAAACCGTAAATTGTTTTCACAGTTCACCGATTAGGAATTAGGATGGATTAGAGACACCCATCTATTTTATCGCAGAATATTATAAATAATTATTTAATTCTGTGGTGAAAACGAGTAATATTCTGTGTGGCAATAACAAAAAAATGTTATCGAATACATGAATTTTATTATACAATCAAAATGTGAAAAATCATTGATGTTTCGAAGTCCATGCACGAAGAAAGATAAAATCGCCATATAAAATTAAACATCAATTTAAATCGGTGGAACTCGTGTTCCGTAATAAATCATGAAAATATAAAAGTGCATTTATAATGATTAACGAGTACCTATATCGTAGCAAGGCGGACCTTGTGACCACAATTATTATTATAATAACATGTACTGCAAGTTGCAACGTATTATTATTGCGTGAAATTGTTTGCACTATTTACATCGATATTATCGTGCACGGTGAACGGACCGTGTCCTTTTGTTCGTATTTACCGGCCGGGGCGGCGTGGTGGTGTTTCGCGCCGAGCGCTTGGCGGCACTGTCTTTCCTTACTGTGTTGTGGATTGGCTGGTCAACGACGGCGGGCCGCGAGGGCCAATTCGCGTTCGCTGACGTTTGTGCGCTGTCTCATTGGTGACCGGAATTTCGGCCAATCATCGGAAATAATCTCTGGACCAATATCCATTATCCAATGTAAGTTCGCCTTTAAAATTCGCACGGAACTTTGCTTCGTCAGTCCCGTGAACCGCTAACGGCCGACGACACGATACGCCCGAGTGGCCAGCGCGTCCGACTGCGGACAACTGGTATCCTTCTGTGGCGACTCTCTTGACCTCGGGTTCTGTCGCGACTTCGTACGTCGGTGTTGGGTCCGTGCGTGTTCGCGCGCGCAACGACCGTACCGTCGGCAACACCATTATTTATTTATTTATTAAATTTTTTTTTTTTGTTTTCACAAATTCGTCCCATAGATAAAAATGCAAAATTCCGATGAAGACAATTGCCGTCTTGGTTATTGCTTTATCGTTGTTCCCGCCTGCTCTGTGTAAGTAAACCGCCCAAAGTCCCCCTACTAGTCTACCGTTAGCGTACCATCTTCATGCCACCCTCGCGCGGTCCCGCTTACCGCGATCTCCCTGTATTATTTATGCTGCATCCAAATGTGTCGTGCGTAATATGATTTTGCATCGTTTTCCGTAGAATCGATTCATGGACCAACAGATCGGCTCGGACGGAAGCGGCGGCGGCGGCGGTCACATGACTGTGGTTCAAGCGATCCCGTCGTCCGGTAACCAGGTACAGGTCGTGCAGGCCGGTCAAGTGATTCAGAGCGCCAATGGCCAACAAATCGTCGTACACGCCGTTCCCCAAAACGGTGGTCAGTCCGTACACCATTTGGGTACGCAAGGAAATCAACAATTACAGTTGCTTCAACTACCCGTACAAGTATGTCATTTTATACGAGTCAATTAGGTAGTAGGTATATGATGCGGGTACTCACAGAGTTCAAACGCGTGGAAACTGGTGTTTGGTCGGTTAAAACGGTTTAGTTAATTCACATTTGAAATACAGTTTGAAAAGTTAATTCAAATTCACTGATGCATGTAAACGCTGTATTGGTTTCTGCGAGTTTGTATTCTATATTCGTTATCTAAAATAATTGACAATAACTATTTTGTCCATTCAGCAACAGACACAAGCTCAGTTGATTCAAACCCCCGATGGACAAACATTTATTTATCAACCGGTACAAGTCGACAATACCCAAGCTATTGCTCAGCCACAACAGACACAACCGACATGTACGTATTACCATTCCAACATTTAAATATACAAGAGTTAATTAAATCTGACTGTATTTTCAGTGATTAGCATCAATGGAAAT
Organism: Pemphigus obesinymphae; assembly: GCA_025469235.1. Taxonomy (NCBI): domain Eukaryota; kingdom Metazoa; phylum Arthropoda; class Insecta; order Hemiptera; family Aphididae; genus Pemphigus; species Pemphigus obesinymphae. The sequence goes on from JAIPRL010000089.1 coordinate 181,951, forward strand.
ATAATGCAACTATCCAGTCCACCGACTGGTAACTCTCCAACTGTTACCCAAACAGCTACTACTGTTGCACAAGGAGTTCCTCAAAATCAACAAAATATAGTAATGGTAAGATTAATTATAACGTTTTATGAAATTTACTATTGAATCAAATAATATTGTATTTTATTTAAGATGGTGCCGAATAGTACAACTAATAATAGCAATCAATTTCAACGGTTATCTACAACTGCAGAGTTCCTCGAAGAAGAGCCATTGTACGTAAATGCCAAACAGTACAAAAGAATACTAAAAAGAAGACAAGCTAGAGCAAAATTAGAAGCTGAAGGAAAGATCCCAAAAACTCGACAAGTATGTTACATGTTTAAATATTTTATGTTGATGGATAACAAATATTTGGTATTATTCATTACCTAACATTATTCCAGAAATATCTTTATGAATCTCGCCACAAACATGCTATGAATCGAATACGAGGAGAAGGTGGTCGTTTTCATTCAGGATCATTGAAGAGAATGAGTATGTCAACCAGTAAAAATATGCAAAACGATGACTGTAGCATTCGAATGGACAATCATAGTTACCATGTAACTATTAAACGCCAAATGGACGATGAACAAAATTTACAAACACATAATGGATTGGTTTATAGCATAAGCGGATAGTAGAATAAGTCAATTTTTCCAATTGAACCGAAAAGTAAAGTGTTTACTCTGTTATTTTTTTTTAAATTAAGTGTTTTGTTAATATTAACTTAATTACTTTTAAGACTTAACTTAAAATAATATTTATGTATTATGATAGTTTTATTAATTATACCACCTCTTCTATTAAATATTTGATAAGAATCTAAGATAGGTAGAGATTTTTTCAAAAATATAAATATAATTTGTAAATTATTCAAAGAATTATAAATCTTTTATTTTTTTCATGATATCTAAAATATTATGGTTTTATTTAATTACCAATGTTTAAAATTTTAATTAAAGAACATCAGAGTATATATAGTATAATAATAATTATTGTACTTAAAACATTTTACATACAAAATAATTTATAATTATATTAACTAGTCTTCATATTTTCATTGAGAAATTTGATAAAGGCCAAATTCTACAAACAACTCGTCCGTGTATTAATCCTTTTGGTACAGGACCAAAATCCCAAGAATCTGTTGAATTCATATGATTGTCACCTTCCAACCACACTGAGCCTTTTGGAACCTAGACAAAAAGTAATAGAATTTTTTCAGTAGTTTACAAAAATAATAAACATTGTGTGTATTTCATTTGATTATAATATTAATATTTAGGTTGAGTGTAGCAGAGATGAAAATGTTAATGTATGATGAGTTAAGTTACCGGAAAAGAAAAAATAAGAAATATGTATAATAAAAAGTCGTATATGAGTGGGCAAAATGAGGAGAACAGATAGTTTGGCGTGTTTTAAGGGGGGGAAGAGTCAAAGAAACAGATACAGTAGAATTTGTATATGGAATGTATGCAAGTGTAAGAGAAAGACTGAAAATGAGGTGGGGGGATGTTTAGAGTAATATTAGGTGGGCTGGTGTAAGTAAAGATAATGTAGGAGATTGAGTTAAGTTGAAGTGAAGTCTCTAAATAGTTGAGAGAGACTAAGACAATATAGAAATATTATAATATTTAATAAATATTATATTTAATTTATTAGAATTAAATATATTATTAAAATTAAAATACATAATTTTACATGACACATTCAACGTGAAATTAAACCAATTGAAAAATGAACTTTAAATATATAGTTGATTTACTGCTCATAATAATTTGGGACTTTACTTACTAAGTATTTCTTTAAGAGGTTACACATACAAATAAGTACTAATGAAGGGAACTGAACTAGGGATTATCTTGGAGCATTTCTCCATTTATCAAACATGCAACATTGTAATTTTGTGAAATAAACTAATTAATATATTCTGGGGATTTTGAAAACTAATTTAAATTCACTATGGATTTCTTGGTCTTTTACATTTTAAAAACTCAACTTTATCAACATTTGAATATGACAATAATTAATATACAAATTACCAATTTTACTGAATAGTATTTAACTTTAAAAGAACATGGAAATCATATCTAAGAATTCAAATATGTTTTCACAATCTTTATTGCATCAATAGATGAATCAGTTTATAAGACTAGAAGTAGAACAAAATTTACCAAGTTTGTGTAAATAATAGATAAAATTAGGATTTAACTAAATTATAATTATATTATAATAATTATTAATATCAATACATTTTATTTCTTAATATAATATCAAAAAGAAGCAATTAAATTTGAAAAATAAATAGGTATAATAAATTTCTTAGCATAAAATGAAGGTTCAAATAGATATTAAAATAACACATCCAAATTGTATTAAAAAATATGATTTATTTTATTTTTATTATTCTACATATTCGACACAACTGATTGGCGAAAAATCGAGATGGGGCGCACCTTAGGGTTACCACAGTTCTATAGCACATAACATTCTATAACGTCTATAGTATAATAGGTATCTGGTATAATTTAATTTATAAGTAAGTACAATAAAATAAATATAATAAGGACTTTTTGTCTAATTACCAACAGATTTCCTATATGTAGGTTCCTATACATCAAAAATACTAACTGTTTGATAATTTATGCCTCTTCTAACCAATTGTCCATCAATGGCCTTAACTCTTTTCAAAATGAACCGCTTATACTCTGCAGGTGATTTTGCAATTACAACATCTCCTTTATCTATATCATCAAACACTTTTGAGAACCGCTGAATAATGACCACATCACCAGAGTGTATAGATGGCTCCATGGAATCGCCTGAACACTAAAATATTTGGTTTTATTAAATCAAATTACAGTAATGCTGGTCGCTGCCAAGTAGTTTTAAGTCTCATAACAGTTTAATTGCACGAGTGGCTACTTTATGGTTATTTGACAAAATGCAAATAAAATGTGAGCCAACTAAACGATTTGTGTTTTGTCAAAAACTGTTCCATTGTGTAATTATGTGCAACTTAATTGTAAAGCCACTTGTCCAATTTTTTATTAGAGTTCACATTCGTGTCTCATGGATACAAATTCTGATATTACAATACTATATACATTATCAGAGAAAACAAATTGTATTATCAGTATACAAAATGGAATCAAATGTGGCAGATGCGATGATTTCAGTTTACGAGCTTTTAGCTCTTGACTCTTGAGTATAAAAACAAATTTTAAATTTAAAAAATAATAAAAAAAAAAATTGTTGGATTAGGAAGTAGGTTATTAAACATGATGAGATTGGAGCAAATATGCTACTGCAACAGTTAAAAAACTGACCAAATGAGCTTTAAAAACTTTTTAAAAATGAGCGACGGACATTTCAAGTACCTCTTAAGTAAAGTGGAAAAAAACATTAAAAAAGAAACTACATTTTTACGAAAGGCAATACCGGCTGCACCAAACAGTACTGTGCACAAATTAGTACTTTTGTACCATAATTTTGATACATATGATGTCCATACTTCAAAAATATTGAAAATTTACTTTTGGAATACCTACCCAGTGTTGGGAAGTAACGTAACGAAAATTACTCGCTACTATAACATAGCTTTTGAAAAGCATTATGGTGACTTTGTTATTTATTTTGTTGTTGTAACGCAATAGTAACTATGTTAATTATTTATACCTAAGTAACTTTGTAAAATAATGTGTTACATTTTTATAAATTAAAAATAAAATTCATTCTAATTTATCTAAAACATATAATATATTTAGATAACGTAAAAGGAATCTAGTATAAGTTTTTATTTTGTAACTACTAACGTGTAACTTCTTACTCTTTAAAAGTAACTTATTCAACACTGAGAATACCAACGATAATAAATTTCCTATCGGAACGATTTTTACCAGGAAAATCCTACTTGACTACTATTTAAAAAGTGTATCCAGGCAAAAAACAAACCAATCTAATTTACTGATTAATATGTCCTGTAGTTGTCCAATTACCTCCTCAGAAAGTTGTATTTTTAAATTAAAGGGCAGGCATCCTAAGTACCCGGTTATCTGTCCCAAATTTAGTGCCATATAAGAATACTTGTCAGATTTAATTTAAAATTAATATACATCTTATAAGTGTTTTTAAAATTTGGTGCCATATATATAAAAATTGTATAATTTATTTTATAAGTAAATGGTATACATCATGGTCTACCATATACATATGTGTTCTCAAAATGTAAATTATCAGTGACGGCTCATGCCAAGGGGCACATGAATGTGTGCTTCACCTAAAATATAGAATAAAAGAAAATTATTTATGAAGAATTCATAATAAATATAGATTAAAATTATAAATAATATCATAAAAAAAAAATGTTATTGGATGCAGTGATCTATCGTATAGTATGATTATTGATATTTGTTTAGATATTGTGCAGCGGGACAATATATATAACATCATCCAGAATTAAGGATTGGAGTAGAAGTTATGATCATGGGGAAGGGGGTAGAATACTTGTGCGTCACGAGCTGTCACTGTTTATGATAGATAGACCTTAATTATACCAAATTTAGAATAAATCTGACAAGTTTGGTGATTTTAGCAACGAATCAACAGATTAACCACCTACAAGTCCTAAATTCGCAAAGGGTAACTGACAGGTTAATAAGGATAAGTTACCCCTACTTTGGTAACCCTTTTTTTTCGGTCAGTATATGCTGGGTGGGTTTACAACTTTCTAAGGAGGTATATGGGTAGGTTTAAGAGACTCACCAAGTTTCAATTCTACAGACTATTACAATATATTTTATAGTGAATGTTATAAATCAGTGAATTAGACAGCACCTAAAAAACATTAAATTTCAAAATTCACTGAAAAGTAATCAAAAAGTCATGAAATAATTATAATTTCGATATACTTAGTGCTTAAGTAATTTCTGGCAATATAGTTTTCTAATCTGTCACAAATACAGTTATCCGTAATCACAAGCTATTTACCAAAAATCTCTTACCCGAAAGTCGGTACACACAAAAAATGAATAAATAAATTATTGTAAAACAAATATATTACTCACTGCTCTCAGAATCTAAAACTACTTACTAGGAACACATCTCCTACATGTTCTGTTATACAATGAGCAACACAGATATATTTAAAAGCTGTAAAAACAATACTACTTATTTTCTTAAGCATTGATAATTTAACATTATTTAACGAGATATATTATTATTATACAATTAATTGTGTTTAGTAATGATGGTAATAATAATAAAACTTATAATTGTAAGTACACAATTATTCATGAACAATTTAAGTTGCAGAAAGTTTAAAAAAATAATAGGTACCTACTTCAGTATTTGATAAAATATAAAAATGATATCAATGATGTGTTATCAAATATACAGAATAATAGCAAATAGCAAATAGTAGATAACCGTGGCAATAACACACACATTTATTTTGTCAATTTTCATGCATTTTTATTATGTTTTGTTTTTCTTATACTCTATTGACTCATAAACGCAATTAGAGATGTGCTAAACCTCCCCTCCGTAATTAACCATAGCCACCCCCCAAATGATTCGTATTTAACGTAGTGTACATGTCCATATACAGAGCCGTAGTAATAACCTTTTTTTTTTTTGTTTATTTCTTAGTTTTGAAAATTTAGGGCTTCACAAAAACCTTATAATATATATGGTGTGTATATAATTATAGCATCTCAGATTTAAAACTGAAATTGCGCCTCTGCTGATTTACTTTACGCCTACTATCACAGAATTAAAGAATTATTTTTTGTTACTACCGCGCGGAATAAGAGAATTCTCTTAATTTTTTTGGTATATAATGTCTTGTGTTTTACTAACAATCAATAGCCGATATTCAAAACTCAGTTTTCTGTGGGTACAATATTGTTGATATACGATAATCTTTTGCTTGTCGCATAGAAATGTAGAATACCTACCCAAGTACCATTTCTATGAGACAGAATATTATAGAATAAATATTTGGTATTTGGAAAAATAATCTCAGAATAATAATTCCTGGAACGATATGTACCAGTGCCCTAGGTAGAAGTTATTGGTGTCCCTGGTGCAAATTTACCATATTATTATCTGACATCCTACAGTTACCTATTGATCTTGACAATTTTAATTTTTAAAAAAACTATTTTGTTATTATACCTACCTAATATTGTACAATTGTTTTACATAGCAATAAATATATTCTGTGGTATGGGTATATTTTGTAATTTTTCAATATTAAGATGTCTGTAGAAAGTCCTTTTATCATTCTTGAGGAATATAACTTGCGGAAATTATTATTTGCTGCAGAAACTACTGTTTGCTTGCCTAACTGTATTGAGAATATTAAAATATCAGAAACACTACAGGCATAAAGTCATTTTTGATTCTTCATGGGGATCTTTTGGTTTTATAATATTTTAGATTCAGATTTTAGATTGAGCGTAACCAGGACACTACTTGGTGGTTTTCCAATTATGTTTATATTTGTTTTCCTTTTAACAACTTTCCGTTCAAAATACCTACTTGAATTACTACATTGACTACATTCCTATACATATTTTTTTTTTTAATAACAAATGCATAGGTAACCAGAAAGGTCATCAATTTTTTTTTTAATATTTCGATCAACGCATAAGGCAACATGAAAACTGAAAAGAAATAATTTATCATTGATTTTAAATTTGAGTCGTATGTTTGACTATTATTTTTGGGCGAATAAAATTAGACTGACATTGAAAATTGTTCTTCCGTGTCAGTAACATATGTTACAATTTTAAATTTGAATGTATTTAGAATAAACCATTTAAATTTCAAATTCTGTTTAATTTAACAAGTAAATCAATATTTAATAAAATATACTAACGATACCAAATATTATATACCTGCATTTATACTATAACATACTATATTACTAGTGCACTAGGGACTTGTTTTTTCTTTTTTTTTAAATTAATTTCAACAAGTAACAATGATATTTGATACCTAATATATTATATAGGTACTTGTATACATTTTTCTTCACTTAAAAGTAAAAACTTGAATAACAATAAATATTAATAATAGATATACTATAAAAAGGAAATGAAAAATAGTCATCAGGGAGATATATCACCCTAATCTAATCGCCCTCCTAAATATGCCACTGCACTTTCAAGATTTTATCTGATGAATTAAATGCTTTTACTGCCTTATTAAAAATGATAAAATTTTCACTATTATAGGTTCTATCAATATTTTAATAACTGTCTACTAAAAACTACATAATATAATTGTACAAGGATTAGGTCATTCTTGATTCTTTGCACATTTCCAATTTATATGGATTAATAAAATTTAAATGTACTTTCAACTTAATTTAATTCCACAAATCTATTAAATAACTGGGCTAAAAGCTTGGACTAATTAGATAGATAATAAAATAGTCGGTTACTAGGGGGTAGAAGCATTTTGATTATTAAATAGAATACACTGTAAGTTGAAGTGTTAAATTTGAAAACATTTAAATAAATGAAAATTGTCTTTCAATAAAATGTTTCTGAGTAGAGCTCAGTGTAATGTAAAAAAACTCTGAAAATTGAATTATGTCACACAAATAATATTACTAAAATATACATGTTCATTTCTATGTGAAAATTAGTTTTTAAGACGATACGAGTATTTTTCAGAGTTATGAGAAAAAACTACAATAAAATTTAACAATTGGTAACCATTACAAATACCTACTCATTTATTATTTTCCAATTTATAACACTTTTTTGTCATAATCATTACCTAATTTTCTTTTACGCTTCAAAAAACTACTGGGAGAATAAATAATCACCTTTCAAAAGTACATACCATATATAGAACATATTATTTTCTATCAAAAAAGCTCTTTACCCTAAAACTCTTTTAATTCCTACCCGAAAAGTTTTTATTGGAAAGTATAAAATTAATAAAGGTTGTAAAATTAAGATATCCTTCACTCCTCTCAGAATCTAAAACTTTTATATAATAATATATAGTTAGATTAACAATTTAGGCTTGGGTCCCTTAAATAACTTGAAGTGTGGGATCATGGTGCAATGAATTCATCGCTCATGTCATAATCCCAGTGTATAATTTTTCAAATTTGTTTATATTTAAGAAAATAATTGAATTTACACATTTAAGCATTTGTCACTGTTATAACATACTAATAATTGTTATAAATTTACAATAATTGTTGTAAATGTTCTTATTTAATTAAAAATTATTTCAAATTATTTTCTTATAAATAAATCCTATAAATTAGTAGAGATGATAATCTCCAAATATCTTCTCTTCTTCTTCTCCTAGTCCTACACTTCCACTTAACTTTATCTCGCACATCTTTTTCACTTATCCCTACTTTCCTCTTATTATTCGCCATCACATCTCTCACCCCTTTTTTGGTGTTCCTCTCCACCTCTTTCCATCAATATACATTTCCTTTACTAATCTTACCGCCTCTGTCTCTTCAGTTCTTAATACACGCTCGAGCCATTTCAATATATTCTTTCTCAATTTGTCAATTATCAAAGCTATCTATCTATCTTCCTATCTACTATCCAACATTTTATTCTATAATCTTCAAATATATGATAGAAATCAATATAAATATATATATATAGCAATATATCTAAATATGTACGTTCATTGATTATATATAATATATCAATGGTTCGATATACCTATCTATTTTCTGTAGTATATGTACCTATTTATATACATACATTTTTTTAAAAATTTAAATGATATGAAATATATATATATTTGATATTTTATAGACTGCAATTGAGATACATTGGAATGTTTTGGTCATAAATGATAAATTCATAGAGATAAAAGTTTTACAAGTTGTATGTCATGTTATATTGTTTCCTATTTATTGTCTATAGAGTGTAGTTTCTTGAGTGTGTGTTTTTTTTCAGTGTTATAATATTATATTATACTTTAAAATATTTTTTATACATTCAATAATTAATATAGAATTTAAAATTATTTTTAAATCACACAAAATAAATGGAAGATCATTTGTTGTGAATTTCAGTATGTATTACAAAAAAAAAAAAATAAAAATAAAAACAAAACTTTGCTTGTTGTAAGTGTGAAAAATATAATAGTAAATTAAAATGTTTGTGTATTCTGAAATTATATATAAATAAATACCCAGTTTCTACTAGTAGTTGTTTAACACTGAAGATGAAAACATTGTTTTCGAAATACATATTTGTTAAATAAAAACTAATTATTTTGTAGAAACTGTGTATTTATTTATACATATAAATAATTAATTCTACAAGTAACTCAACACCAAAAAAAAAAAAAAATTCTGAAATTCTTAATAATTATTTTACCTTAAGCCTTGTGGATTATTATTCTTAGATTCTAAATATTTAACTTATTCTGTGACCGGACTTAATAGTACTTACACTACCTAGGAATTGAGTATAACTTATTCTGAATGTACTAAAAATGTATAATTAATAATAAGTAATAAAAATAATAAAAACAATCACCATTGTTTAAATAGTTCATTTATTGAACACAATCACATCATTATAAAAATGTAAAACTAATAGCACTGATTATATATACTTTTAAATAGGTAGGTACCAAAATAATTTTGAATAAATATCCAAATTCTTTAGTCAACAATAAAACATTTAAATCTAGGAGACCGCCTTAGTAATATTACCTGGCTGATTACAAATAATATAAAATAAAATAATTAATAACAATTAGTTTATAAATAGGTATATGAACATAGCAAGCATGTATTACTATTGATTATATATACTATAGGATGCTCACTGACCCGTATTTTGATGGCTTGGAAAATATTCCCGTTATAAGAGCACTTTACAATATTTTTAGTTAGATTGGATAACACTATAAGCGCTTATAGTTGGAAGTTGTATTGAACTCCAAATATACAGTATATATCCGGACTATAATATTGTAGAACTACTGGTGCACAAGTTATCCCAGTCAAAGGTGACTGCCAATTACTAGCGCTTACAACGTTACACAATCTTACAACAAACATTATAAATCACTTTATAGCGATATGCTACATCACTGAATTATAGGCCATTGAGCAATCTATAGTATATATAATCAATACTAATAGTTACATTTCTCAATTAGTTTGGATTTTAAAATACCTAAGTACTTACTTATATTGGTCTTTTCCAACGAGACTTAAAAACAATATTTTATTTCATTATTCAAATTATTGTAAATACAATATTGTTTTTCAAATTTACATGGTTTATTTACTATCAAATTAAAACACCAGTTACTATCCGGCTTTGGAATTTAACTGTAATGTTTTCATAAATCTTGAAAAAAAAAAATCAATCAAAGAAACTCAAAATTTAGGTATCAAACCGAACTTTGAAGTTCAAGAGTGAACTCAAACTCGAACTGAACTTTTAGTTTGTTTGTCGAACTATAATCAAACTTTAAAATAAGCAAAAAGCAAAAAAAAAAATGGTCATCAACAATAATCTTTAATACTTTTTACAAAAATAAACGTAATATTTATTTAAAAACGTAAATAATAAGCAAAAAAAGGCCATAATCTTTTTTACTCAACCTAACTCAAATTTGTATATAAAAATATTCTTCTCCTCGAGTTCAAATTCTTTAATCAAGTTTAGTTTGGTTCGACTTTTTATAATTTAAGTTTATCTTTTGAACCTAAACATAATTTCAAGTTATTTGTAGATGTAATTTGTATATAATACGAATACTTCTGGTGACAAACAATATTGTTTTTGAAAACCTACCCTTTAACTTTGCCATTTTTACATATGACAAAACTTTTTTTTTCCTATTGGACGAATATCTGGCTCTATTAAATTGCATCCATCCTCTCTTATTACCAATCATCACACAAACACAGGAACGTTTTTTTTCACACAAAAAAGTCATGTTTGATATAAACAATAAATTACTATATATTTTACACTAATGTATTTAAATACACATTTTAATAAACACATAACTCACAAATACATATATTATAATTTTATAAATTAGGTACACATATTTTTTGAGCAAAACAAAGAAATATAACAATGTTAATAAATAATATTAATAAATTAATTACATAATAAACATTTTTTTTATAAAATTTTATATAATATTATGTATAGGTTTACTGAAATTACATAAATTAGTGATCGTTTGGATCAATTTGCTACTTGTAAATAAAAAATTCAATACATTTATTACCTATGAATAGCTAATATATACACATTTTTAGGAAATGTATAAATAATTTACATACAAATTGCATTTATATACATTGTATGTATGTATATTTTTTTAAATATCCATAATTCTTTAAATTCTATTACCTAATAATCATTTTTCTAATATAAATAGGTATTTGCTAAATCAACAATTGACAATCTTTTGACTTTAAAACCATTTGAAAATATTAAGTAAGTAGTTTTCAAATATTCCAATATAAATATATTAAAAATAGAAATAAAAATGTAATTAGTTGAGATGTGGTGTCCTCCTTGCTTGTGCGGTTTATTGATAATTTATAAATTTAGTATGGGTTCTACCCGATTATAATATTATAATAGACTATATTAAATATATATATATTATAATAATAATAGTCTAATAAAAACAAACCTATAATTTCCAAGTTATATTTTTAAACAATGATTATTATGGACTATCAAATTATATTGTAATAAAAATTCAATAGGTAATATGAAATAAAATGTTATATGGATAAAAAAAATCACTAAAACACAATAGCCAAGTCTTTCAAAAAGCATTCAATTGTTTTAAAATTTTATATTACATCTCCACCATGTTTCAATAAAATTTTAAATCAATTTTAATGTGATTTCTATATATTTGAACCACATATACAGAGTTTTAAATAACATATATTATAGGGTTAATTTAAACAAAATTTAGTGGGTATATGCATGCTAAACTTATAAAATGTTTTTTTTTTTGTAGGCCATTCTATAGCAGTAGATATAAAATGAAAGCTGTTTGGGAGATTATACAAAAAAAATAAGTCTATCCTTCCTATGTTGAACTTGTTTTTATATGTAATCGATACTAGATATGTACATTAATGAATACAATTCAGAAATACAAATTATAAATAGATTAAAATTAATAACATTATTCCTAATTTAATTAGGTGTACTTATATTACATTTTTATAATAGTTTCTAAAACCTAAATTTTTATTTATAAATTGTAAATAGTTCTAAAATTAGAGTATTAACGTTTAAGTTCTATCATTAAAAAAATTAACAAAGGTATAATGTTTTGTATTTTATAATAAAATTAAGAATTAAATATGAAAGGGTGTTCGTGAGTCATGATGTGATCAGAATAATATGTTACTGTTCCACCTTAATCTCTGCTTATAGTTAATAGGTCTTATTTTACAGTTTGAGCGGAGTAAGGATTCTGTTGATTTAACAATGGCAATAGTTTTTTTTTTTATATCTCTGAAAAAAACTTTTCCTGAGAAAAGTTTATTGGATGCAGACGACCTAATACTTATGACGGAGTCATAAAATGCATTAAAATCATTATTCAGGCAGACTATGTTGTAATGGATGATAATGTCTGTTAAAAATAACACACGTTAATACGATATCAAATTTTACCGAAATATTCGTCCTACAACTGATGTCGAATATATTAACGCATATTGTATATTTGTATTATTACAAATATGAATGTCACACACGGACATAAACATTTATACTTAAACTGTTATTTAGCACATTGAACAATCTTATTGACATACAGAAATTGTTAAAAATTTTGCAGGATTTTCCCAAAGTTCGTTACACAACTGCATGTAATGACCAGTTGTATAGTGCTTACTATTTATCGGAAAGAAAAAATGTTGTCTGGGTCCATATTATTGTGAAAGCCTTGCTTTATAAACTTAAATTATGACGGTGACCGCCAATTGATGGACGTCTATTTAAACGTTCATCTGTTTATTCAAGGATACGCATAAAAAAGTATGTTCATCATAACACGCATACTTAGTATTCTTGTGTAGCCCCCTCATCAATTGGCTGGAAGAGTCATCAATAAAAATAGGGCTACATATTAATGAGAACAAGATAAAATATATGGTCAAAGGAGAAAAAAAAATGGAAGAATAAACTAATCCTTAAATATAGGTCAATACTATTTTGGTAAAGTAGAACATTTCAAATACCTAGGAACGGTTCTAACCAAAAAAAATGAAATAAAGGTAAAGGAAATAGAAGTTAGAACCCAGAAACAAATGTTTCTTCGAATTAACAAAGCTGTTAGGATCATCATCTCTGTCAAAAAATCTAAAAATCATTATATAATATAATATAAATACTATATATATTATAGGTACAACGAATCCGAAAGGAAAAGAAAAACGCCTAATTGTTGTACAAATTGGATCACATGATGGTTTTGTAAACGGTGGTTTTTTATGCTTCGAATCGAAGACAAATAGCGCCGATTATCACAATGAGATGAATGGTGAAAACTTTTTAGCGTGGTTCAAAACAATTTTACCAAAATTAAATGATAATGCTATTATTGTGATGGATGACGTTCCATACCATTCTGTAAAAATGGATAAAATACCAGTTATATCGTGGAAAAGAGCTGACATTATGAAATAGCTCCTGGAGAAAAATATTGATTTTGAAAATTCTTTGGTAAAAGCTGAATTATTGGTATTGGTAAGGCGTGTTGCGTGACCGTATGACAAATATGTTGTTGATGAAACTGCTAAGATGGTTTTAAGACATCCACCTTACAATTGTGAGTTGAACCCAATAGAATTGGCGTGGGCACAAGTCAAAGGGTATGTATAAGCAAATAATACTACCTTCAAGCTGAACGACGTAAAGCAGATGCTTATTGACGGGGTAGCAAGGGTAACACCAGAAAATTGGAGCAATTATGAGAAACATATTCTAGAAGAATCAAAATTTTGGGATTTTGATCGAATTGTTGACAATCTTTTTGACGCTGCAGATTACACCTGTACATTTACTGTAGGAATTGGTGATTTTTAATTTAATTTAATTTTTTTGTAAATATTAATAATATATATATATTATATACTACCTTGATACGACCTATTATTACATATGATGCTGAGAATGGGCCAATGAAAAAATCAACAAAAATAAACTTCTCATGTTTGAAAGAAAGAACGAGGATCTAGAATCACTGTATCAGAAACCGAACATTATAGAAGCTATTAGAAGTAAGAGATTACAATAAGCAGAGCACACATGAAGAAGTCAAAACTGATTACTTCATATAGTGTTGGAAAAAATTCTAACAGGGGGAAGACTTCTCAGAAGAACAAGAACGAGGTGGAAAGATGTAGTCAAGAAAGATGTGAAAGAATTAGGATTAAATTGGAAAGCACAAGCATCAGATAGATGGCTGGAGGACTGAATGTGATGGGATGGCGCTAGAGGCCATTTTTGTACTCCTAAAAAGAAGAAGTTTACTGGAAACAAAAAGAAAACAATTTGGAATTTTGGAGTAGAACTTATTTCATAACAAATTCATTCTAGACGATACTTTCCAAAAGTCATTTTTGATTTTCCCTTTGGTTTCTTTTTATTTGTAAAGAAAAATCGCCTATTATAATGGAATTTTTTTATAATTAGAAAAAATAACAAATAAAGTTACCATAGTGATGTCAAAAACTAGGTAAAAAAAAGTAATAGGTGTATAAATAATATATTACACCAAGCTCCGCTCAAAATTGTTTTATAGAATTCAATGAATTCTCATTGCTTTCAAATGTAATATATCCACTACCTCTACCCAAAGAAAGAAGAGCTTCTACTTCCTACCTGCTGCCTTTTTACATTTAATTGTCATTATAAGTCTAAAAGTGTAATAAATAGTTTCTTTTGGACATTATGTCATTCTTTTTATAATACTCTCTTATTTAACTCTATTTATGTTAGGAAACACATAATATATGACTAGAACAGCAAGAGATTATAATTAATTAAAATATTAGTTATTATGATAAATAAAGAGAAAATATTGATTTTATTATTTTTAAGGAAGAAATCAATATAATTTTATTGTAAATAAAGCAATAAATTATAAGACAATTAATCACTGAACTTGAAAAATGTTAGTATTCAGTGCAATTAATTTAATAATCACTTTATAAACTATGATTTTAAATGTGTAAATAAATACAAAATTTAAAATATATATAAAAAAAAAAAATAGTAAAATACATTAAAATAAATAAAATAAAATAATATTGATGGCATTTCATTAAATTCATATTATTGTTTGGCATTTATTACTTGTTCATTACTTATAATATTGTCTATGGTTTATCAATTGTCACAACCTTGTTTTAATACATTTTCATTAAAATTAAGTGATAATTAATTAATAATAATTATAATACTTAGATTAAAAAGTCTTCTAATACTGTGATTTTGAAAGTATTATTATTATTTAATATTGTACAAGATATTTTGAGATCAAATTACAATTAAACTGTAGGTATATTTAGATATTTTTAATATTTTCTTATTCATCTAAGAAATTACTTTTTTATACTTTAATGTATTCACTTGAATTTGTATTTTGTACACACTACTATGCTACTGTTATATTTAATAATTTTAAAATTTTATATTAGTAACATTTTGTAACTGAATATAATTGTATAGTTAAATTATAATGAATACCTACTATCAAAAATGTATTTTGCTATATTATAATAATTACTATGCACTTTCGCTGTCATAAATATTATTAAAATACAAGTAAATTAAACAAATAATGATTCAATCACATATCACATTACATTGATTTCATAAAATCTACCGATATAAGTAGGTATAAAAAAACACAATTGTAAACAAGTATATACATTTAAAAAAGAATAACTAGTGGTATGATTATGTGACCTTGATGCTAAATAAAATTTAGAAGCCTTCAAATTTTTTTTCCAATTTTCATATTATAGCCAATAGGACACTAAGATTGTCATACATAATTTTACCATTGAGTAAATATAATATATATATATTATATGATAATAAGATATTTGTCACATAAATAGATCCCACTGACTACAAATTAATTAAATAGAGATAAACTATAAAAATTGTAACCTGGATGTCCTTTAGAAGCTAAATATATGTATACAACATGGTATGCTCCAGGTATAAAGCATATGAAACCAGCGATGAAAAACACTATTGGATGATAGTTTATATTTCGAGTCAATTGCACAATTACGGCTACTGTCAATAATACTGTGAATATAAACTGTAGATTAGTTTTGGTATAAGACTACCTACATTACATACATAAGAATAAAACATTTAAGTCAAATAATTACCAGTTCCAATAACAAACAAAATTACAGCAGCTAAAACAACACGCCAATTCTCTCTTATTTGAGGATGATGCCAACACCAATTATTTTTATTAGAATATGTTGTTGAATTATAAATCAACGAATCACTGTCTCGAGATAACGCCTAAAAAGAAATTTAGATTATAGATCACATTAAAATTGTTCAAAATAAACATGTTGCAAGAAATTAATCGACATACTCACATCTTCAATTTTTTTTGTTCGTGAAACTGATTCATGATCTATACCACCGTAGTTAGTTAGCTTAGTTTGGCAAGATCCAGGTGATTGTAAAGGTGAATTTCCTAAACTGGACCCATACACTTTTATGTCATCCATTGGTTCATCTTCAAAAGCATCGTCAATTGAGAACCTTTTGCTGTAAGACATATTTTAATAAATTATGGATTAACTTTTATATCATATTATTATAAATTAATTCCAAAAGAGTATTTGGACAAAATACAAATTGAACAAATTGCGGGGCAAAACATTGGAGGATTTTTGGTAAGGAGATTAAAATGTAATATTATCAATGTGAATTGTGATAACAAATAGGAATTGTTAGTATTATCAATTTTTAAAGTGATAGCTAATAACTATAGGCCCTCTAATAACTATTCTAAACAAAAACTCCAATCTCCGTTCTTAACTCTTTTATCTTGTTTTCACCCCAATAAAATACCTAATTGTTTATAGGTATATTTTTTTACAAAAATGTTTTAATATTTGTATTTTAATTATTTACTCATTTCAGTTTGTTAATATTATATATTTATCATTTTGCACATGTATATGATTAAAGTTTGTTTAGGATGAAAGAAAAAATGCCACCATTCAAACGTAAGAAGTCGGCAGGAAAATCTTTCCCTGTCAAAGTGTGTACATTAGATGCGGAATTGGAGTTTAACTTAGAGGTATACAAAAAATCCACACCACCGTATTGCTGTATTATATTCTTTCCAATTCATAATATGTATAAATATTTATTTAGTTGAAGGCTACTGGTCGAGATCTTTTTGACTTAGTTTGCCGTACTATTGGATTACGAGAAACCTGGTATTTTGGTTTGCAGTATGAAGATTCTAAAGGATTTATTGCGTGGTTAAAATTAGATAAAAAAGGTATGTATAAAATATTTGATTTTAAACAAAATTTATGTGTGTTTAAATTTAAAGTACAAGATCAAGGGATTCCTCAACAAACAACAATGCCGTTTATGTTCCTTGCAAAATTTTATCCTGAAGAAGTAGCTGAAGAACTTGTTCAAGAAGTTACTCAACATTTATTTTTTTTACAAGTTAATCGTGCCATTTTAGCAATGGATATTTATTGTCCACCAGAAGCTTCAGTTTTATTAGCTTCATATGCTGTTCAAGCTAAAGTAGAATAAATAATATATTATTATTTCAAGATTATCAAATTTAATTGATTTTAAATTACATTCGTTTTTATAGTTTGGGGATTACGATGAAGGTACTTATAAACCAGGAATGCTTGCAAGTGAAGAGTTATTACCTCAAAGAGTAATCGATCAATATCAAATGACAGCAGAAATGTGGGAAGAGCGAATTAAAGTTTGGTATGCTGATCATCGAGGAATGTCAAGGGATGAAGCTGAAATTGAATATTTGAAAATCGCTCAAGATTTGGATATGTATGGTGTCAATTATTTTCCCATTAGTGTGAGTTAAAATTATTTATAAAGCTATAACTTACTAATCACTACATTTATAATAAAATGATTTTCTAAATGATATAGAACAAGAAAGATACAGACTTGTGGTTAGGAGTTACATCTTTGGGCCTTAATATTTATGAAAAAGAGAACAAATTATCTCCAAAAACAACATTCCAATGGTCTGAAATAAGACATGTTAGTTTTGATGATAAAAGATTCGTTATTAAACCAGTCGATAAAACGTCTCCAAATTTTGTGTTCTTTTCACACAAAGTCCGAATGAATAAATTGGTAAATATCAAATTTACGAGTAGTTATTACCAATAATTGAAAAGAAATTAATTAATTTATAATAAAATATTATTATTAGATTTTAGATCTATGTATAGGAAATCATGATCTGTTTATGAGAAGACGTAAACCAGATTCAATGGAAGTGCAACAAATGAAAACACAGGCTAAAGAAGAAAAATCTAGGTTTTAATTATTATTATTTATGATTTAATAATTAATAGTTACTTTTGTCGTATTTGCTCTACCATGTAATTATGATGGAGTTTATAATTTATTGACTTAAAATTAAAGATTAGTATTCTATATCTATGAAATTGAACTCGTATAAAGTGTATTATTTTTAATCATATTCAGGGTCAGACTGTCCCGGACCGCTTTCCGCGGACTAGGCCCTTGGCTAATTTTGTCCCCCTTTTTTATATTTGAATAATATTATTTATTAATAAATCTACGGACCCGATATTTATTTAATAAATAGACGATTAATATTTCCTATTCTGTAACTATAGTAAAAAATTCTAAACGATTGATCTATTTTTGAAATCTGTAGTATAGGTAGGAACCTAT
>JAIPRL010000089.1:201057-223381 GCA_025469235.1 Pemphigus obesinymphae
TTTCAAATTTTCTATCAATTTTTGAATTTAAGATCTATACATTTTTACAAAACATATTAAATACACCTACCGTCTCTATATCACAGTAATAATAAAATAATAAATAAATAATAAACGATCTAGTTTTCTAGGATTATTTAAATTTTATATAACTTTTTTTAAAGTATTATGTATTAAGACTGAAGGATGCCACACATATTTTCTCAATCTGTAGTCGTAATTAAGAGACTAAATTTATACAATATATTTACAAGTTCTATCGTTATATATATGTTTTTTTAATACAAATCCATAAAAAGTCATTAATTTTTTAATTTATAAAAATCACTTTTTTGGAGGTTTTATGGTATCGAAAGAAAGACGACGGTTAAACACAGATAATTATGTTTATTATATTGTGTTTTTTAAAGAACGACTACTGCTACCCGAGAAAATTTTTTTTGTGAAGCGGTTTTTAAATTTTCTTAAAAATGTTCTATATAATGTAGAACTCTTAAAAATTTTATATGGGACGTCCTCTTAAGTGGAATGATTATTATTTTTCATTGGATATATGGGCCTTTTGACCAAATCGCGGACTAGGCCTTTTGATGCCAGTCCGACATTGATCATATTAATCATTTGGTGACAATACTCGTGTTAGTGCATGAATAATATTGGAAAAAGAATGTTATGCTCTCCTTTATAATGAAGAATTGGTTACTAATTTTTGTAATAGCAAAAAATCTCTTAGTCGATTCTAAAAACATACTGTGCCATAAATGTGGAACTGAAATTAAATATTACATAAAAAATAACACAGTAAGGAGAGAATATTATTAAGGTATAAAGGGAAAGATCAAAATATCAGTGTTGAGAATTGAATTTATTTATATTGCTTTTATCAAAAAATGACAGATTCATAGAAACTTATCGTTTTCATATCATAGCGTTATATTTAAATCTAATTTTATAACAAAGTATACATATATTTTAATTTAATTTGAATGGCCTGAAAATTATTCAAATTTCTTAAAAGTATAGTAAAAGTAAAAGTTTATATTTACAATCTATTCGACAGAAATGTGTGTTATTCACACAAAATATGAATGTGTTCACGAATATCATTTTTTATCATTCTATTTCATACAGAGTAAATCAAATGGTAGAGCGCATATGATAAGATAGCTTTAAATACTATACCAAAATTTAATCTTAGGGATTAATTAACTATTATTACTTTTTCGTAACTAGACGGCAAATTGAACGTAATAAGTTAGCACGAGAGAAACAACTAAGAGAAATTGCTGAAAAAGAAAAGGCGATTATGGAACAACGATTAATGCAATATCAAGAAGAAATGCGTTTAGCAAATGAGGCATTAGTTAGTATCATCATTTATATCTCAAACATAATCCTCCTTTACGTGAACGATATTAAAATATATGATAAAATTGAATCCTATTTCCTCCTATTATAAGAAAAACTTGCTCAATTTAGTTTAAGGGTCTCCCAGTTTGGTCTTTCTCTTAATCTAAACAAATGTAGTATATTCTCTTTTTTTCTATATCTAGAAACCCTATTCTTAACCCTTAACTACTTTGTAGCTCATAGCTATAGCGAGTTTCTTTTATTAAAGATCTTGGCATTTTTTATTCCTTTAACCATCATATTAATTATATTATTGATTTTAGGCTTTATAAAGCGTAACACCAAACTTTTTAGATCTGTTAATTGTATTTGTTCTCTATACATTGCTCTTGTTCGATCCTTACTAGAATATGTGGTTTTAAATTGGCACCCTTGTCTTGCTAAGGATCAATTGTGACTTGAGTGTGTTCAAAATACATTTTTATCTTTCATTACTTATATACTCAAAATATCTACAACTAATAATGATTATTCGCATATTCGTTGTGATTTAAACTTACTTTCCGTAGCTGACCGTTGTAAACATATTGATTGTGTTTATTAATTTGCTTCTTAATAACTACCTTGATGCTCCTGGTCTTCTTTCTCGTGTTTCATTTTGAGTTCCCTCACACAGTTTAAGAAATCTTACTTTTTACATTTCTTTCCATTCCACTTCCTATAACCACAATTATCTTATGCATGGAATGCTTAGAACAGTTGATACTTAAATCTAGTTTGCTATTTTGTTTTGTTTTATGTTTTAACTATTTTAAGTTTGATGTTATTTTTTTTCTTAGTTAATTAATTAGTTGTTTCTTATTCACTGTAATATTTTTTTTTTTTTTTTGTGATTTTCTATGTTTCAATCTTTGTAAATGCCATTTGGTGTAAAATATTAAATGTAAAAATAATGACAACTTTTCAATGATACTAATGTTCTTTTCAGAGGCGATCTGAAGAGACTGCTGATCTTTTAGCTGAGAAGTCTCGTGTTGCAGAAGAAGAAGCAATGTTGCTAGGTCAAAAAGCATCTGAAGCTGAACATAAAATTACTCAATTTCGTTTAACTGCACTTAAAGTATAGATATAGGTTTTATTTTTACGTTCAAATATTTTTAATAAAAATTGTATTATATTTAATTTATAGACTGAAGAAGAAAAAGTAAGTCTTGAACGAAAAACACGGGAAGCTGAACAATTGACTGCACGACTTGTAGATGAATCTGAAAGACGAGCAGCTGAAGCAAATACACTTAAAGAAGAGTTGCTTAGAGCACGTGTTGCTGAGAAACAAGCAAAAGAAAAATTACTAGAGTTCCTTTCTAGAAATGCATATATTAACACTGTATGTACAAATTATTATATTATTAATTTTGATTTACTCATATAAAAGTTATTTATATATTTATTTTGGTTTTTAATTTAGAGTGTTTCAAGTTTGTATTCAGTGTCTAGTAATAATTCAGTATTAGATCTTCCTACTGATCTTCATTCATTAAGATTAAATACTAATTCATCGCCATTGTCTCTTTCCACTCATTCTACTCCATCAGCACTCACAGATCATCATTTATCATCATCATATGATATGATGGCTGATAACGATATGGAACAGTTATCATTAGAAATTGAAAAAGAAAGGTTATTAATATATTAATAGTTACTTTAATAAAGTAATGATTTTAAAATATGATTAACTGTATACAGAGTTCAGTATTTGGCAAAAAGCAAGCATCTTCAGGATCAATTAAGAGACTTAAAAACTGAAATTGAAGTGCTCAAAGTAGATGAAAAGCAATGTGAACTGGATATGTTACACGACGAACAAGTTAGGCTAGGCGAGAATAAATATTCTACACTAAAAAAAGTAAATATTTTCTAAAATAAGTTTGAATTAGATATAGGTATATACTATATATATATATACATTTTTGTAATTAATATAGCTTCTGTTAATTAAATAATTCTAAATATAAATAGTGGCACTGTTTTGTGGCTTTAATAAATAAATACTTTCATTGTTTTAATACTGAGAAAATTTGAGTTAGATACTTTAATTAATGAAATAAATAAACATACCTATTATATTATAATTAAATTAAATTAAAATATAAAATATATGCTATTTCTTAAATATTAAATTTATTACATTATAATAATATAACTTTTTAAATTTACTTGTGTATTTTAATGTAATATAATAATGATTTATATATAAATTGAATTTACATTTTGACTATTTTAAACTTATTATCACATAAAAAATAATGTTATAATTATATTAAATTAATTTATAAGATTGGTACTAAACAGAAATAATAAAATATGAATACCTATTTATTAATATATTTTTACTTTAAAAATTATTTTATTTGAGACTCCGATGAACATTAAATGCCATATTGATATATTAAGTCTATTAATTATAAACTTAAAATTATTAATTTTAAATGTTTTGTATTCACATTATAAAGACAAACAGATTTTTATAATTATATTAGCTGTTCAGAAAAAAATTAGAATAACTCTTCTCTAATATAAATGCATGAAACAAAACTTAAAATAGTTTGGCATAGAATCATTATGTTAATATTTGAAATAATTAACAGGTGAAGTGTGGATCAACCAAGGCTCGTGTAGCATTCTTTGAGGAGTTATGACAAATTGAAATCAAAATGATAGAATCTCCACTACAATCAAGCAACACAAATGTTTCTACTAACATGTGTGCATATATTTTGTTTTTATTTATACATGAACAAACCCAACCTTATGTTGTGGAAAAACTCTTAATTTTATATTTTTAAATCATTTTTGTTCATTGCCTAATGAACAATGTTAATTAAATAAAATATTTTTATATTATTTATTTTAGAAAACAACATTAGCACATAGATATATGTAAACATTGAATGAATTTTCCTTCTTAAAAATTATATTTTTGTAAACCATTTATTTTAAGAAGAGTAATACATAAATTAAAAAATATTTTGTTTACCATAAACTATACATATTTTAACTACTAAATAATAAGGGTTTACAAATAAATAGAATATAATTATATGTATCTACTACCTACAAAATATTACATAAGTATCTAGTAACATTTTTCTTTTGTATTATCATAAGCATTATATTTATTATTCATAAAGTAATAAGTTATGATGGATATTTTAAAGCTGAGACTACCTCAATTCAGTTATATATTTAAGAATTTGAATTTAATATTCACCATAGTAAACAAACAATATCTAAGAGATGTTTTGTTCATTCATAAAATATTATTTAAACATTTTTAAAAACTATACACTATTCATCTATTTACATTTAAGGAATTAAAACTTGTAGCCCCTATCTCCCACAATATTTATATATTCGAAAAATTTTTATTTTCTATTTTATTTGTAAAATACATTATGTGTTTTTTTATATGTACAACAATTGTATAAATTAGATGGTGTGCTGACAAAAAGGAGTAAATCAATTTTAATAATAATTTTTTTTTTTTGTAAATTATTTTAAATTTTAATGATCTGCATCAAAATATTTTTTTTTTTTTTATAAAACACATTGGAAAATTAGTTCTTCATATACTAGCATACTACAGTTGTTAAGTTTAGTTTTCTAAAAGTAGTAATTTTAACTAGGTACTCTCCTTTTGTTTACACACCGTCTAATTAAAAATCAAGCCACTCAATATGATTCACATAATGCAATAGCTATTAGGTACTATTTAATATTTACACAAATATGAAATATCTATTATAGCATTATAAAATATAAGACAACTAATTATTATTTCAAATAACATATTTTATAATGTAAATAAAAATTGTGACTTTTAAATTCACTTTTACGTTTCTGTACATAAGTATAAATACCTTATATCCCCGTTGTGTCCGTCCTTACGATTCATTGTCATAGTTACTAGGTGGGAGATAATATCAACTAGTATAATAATTTATTGTCATAGTAACTATAGGGAGATAGAAATAAAAAAAAAAAACACATTCAAAAAGTTTATTTGTCTTTAAAATTTATTGCAGTTGTTACCAATATTAATATTTATAATATTTTGTTGATTTTTAGTACATAAAATATTTTTCTTGGCATCCGTACTTATATATAATTAACATGCCAAAACTAAAATTGACAATAACTGAGTTCCTATAGTAACACTAGGACTCCTTAGGGAAAGTATAGGATTCTTTTTAAAGATTGTATAGGAAATCTTTATATAGTACCCCTATAGAGTCCTCCTGGATATCGAATGTTCGTCTCAAAGAATCCTATTTGAAAACCATTAGGTTTGGAGAGACTATAATGACCTTTATTATTTTTTAAAAAATATTTTTTCTTACCTGTATTAATTTTAAATTTCTAAATAAAATTTTATTAGATATTACTTTATAGCCAGGGGATTTGCACTTATTATATATTTACATTTTTTGGTGAAAATGTAAGTGAACGACTTTTTATAAACTCTAAGAAGAAAGGAATTTATTGATTTTAAAATTATGTGGTTTTTTTTATATCTGTACCTATACATTTTTTAGATTGAAGGAGTCATGTTTGGAATAAAAAAAAATTTTAATAATAAATTGATGGTACTTTGAAGAGGTTTTTTTTCAGTCATTCCAGTGTAAAGAAAAAATAGGTTTTTTAATGCAAATATTTTATAAACGTAAGGGAAATAACAAAATAACATTACGAATAATAAAATAAAGTTATTATGATCACATAACCAAGATGTAAATTTTATAAAACAATATTTTGAGTGTATACACCTTGTGTAGGTAAGTAAGTACAACCTAAATAAGATAACCTCCCTAAAATAAACTCTTAAATGCGTCCGTAACTCTGAAATACTTGTTCATAAAAAAATTTGTTCGAATGGAACTTTGCTCTAAATTTGGAACAAAAGTTGATTAGAAGAAATATCCATTGGAACAACTGTTTAAATATGATACATTGGAACAAAAGTCAATAAAATAAAATATTTTTTTGAACAAAATGTAGCGATCCCTCTCATAGTTGACCTTGCGTTTACAAGAAACAGATTTACATGTTCTATTACTACCACTCTCTAAATTATGTGAATTTTTATCAATACCTAAGTGTTTTAATGATAAATAAAAATAAAAATAGGTACTTAAGTATAGATATGCAAGAAAACATACGAAATATGCAGTTAAAAATCCAATTATTTATGTTTAACTTTAAGTCGAGTATTTAGTGAAAACTCATTGACTACGTATAGTATATAGGTAGTAGGTATACCTTCCTACCTAATATGATGTAGATAAACTGTGCCGGCGCTAAAAAAAATTGTGGTGGAGAGGACGATGGAGTAATTTTTTTCGACTTGTTCATTCGAATAGACTTATAGTATACTTATCTATGGACTTATCACAAAAAATTGAAAAGTAAAAAAATTCATAAAATTTTTTTTCTGTGCAGACTACTTAATAGTTTCATAGTCTTAAAAAAAGGTTATCTACTTATTTTTTTGCCGATTTATTTCCCGATTGAGGGGCCGGTCGTCGCGACTCCTTAAACCCCCTTTCCCGTAGAAAATAGCATCATGCATTTTATGCAAAAATTCGGTATTTAACTATAAGTCTATAAATGTATATACTATAGTATAGGTACCACAAATGTTTATTTGTTTATTATTGTCACAGAGAAAATTACTGTCTATAACAGATATTTATACATATATATATATATATTCTGTGGTTATCATTTTAATATTTTATCACAGAATGTTCGGTGATTTTATCACTGTTGTTGTTTATTCATAATTCCTTTTACCACGCTTTTTTTTTAAATTTTTATAATATTTTCATTTGTTATTTGTTTTATAATAATTAGATCAATCCATTTGTATGTCTTTGTTTATGAAAATATTGAAAAGTCCAATTCTATGCGGTCGGTAAGTAAATCAATTATTTTAGTTAAACTTGTAATTAATACATTTCCGTATAAATAAAAGATTGGTAACTCAAAATACTTTTATCAGCAATAGGTACGTTTTATTTTAATTTTGTAAATTATTCATGTAAAACTTCAGTATGAAGAAATTGCGTTATTTATTAAAGAATATTTACATGTAAGACATATATGAAAATATGTTACTAGTTTTTTTATATTGTTAGTTTGTTACCAAAAAAATAGTTTACAACTGCTTCAAAATTAATGCTTAAATATTTTACTCAATTTCTTATAGGTACAGAATTTTGCATATCAAAACAATAGATTTCCATTCTTCTAAAGCAATGGCTAAAAGTAAATACGAATATGTACGGACATTTGAGCTAGAAGATAAATGTTTACAGAATTGTTGGATTGTTGTGCGATTGGATGGCCGTTCATTTCATAGGTTTGTTTTATACTTTTAATTCATTACAATTTACAAAATACCTACCATTAAGTTATTTTTGTAATATGTGTTTATTTAACAGTGGATACTTATGTATAATGCCTCCTATCAACAAACAACTTTTTTATTTTTAACATCTGAAGCACAATTATTATTATTAGGAATTTGGCTTACATGTTTATAATAACATAGGTACTTTTTACTTATGTGTATCTATTTGACACTTAACTGCTATGTATAGCCGACTGTCATATAGATAATGTCACACTACCATTTTATGTAGGTAGGTATATACCAGTTGCTGAGTGACTGTTCATAATTACCTATATATATTATAATGCAATTTTTTTTTTTTCATTTAAGAAATAATAATATTAATCATTGTGGCATTGTGCAAAAATTTACGAATCAATTGGTGTACTAAATCTCTTGATCGGAAGTGTTTATAAAGTTTCAGGAGTCTATGTAACAATTATAGCTATCATGTTTGATTAATAAAATGTCATTGTCCACAAGAAAAAAATATATAACAGGATACCAGTTTTATTAATTTTTAGTGAATAGTTCTAAAAATATCAACAAAAACATTTACCGATAATCTTAAAAATGTTTTAGGTGGATTAATATTATTATATATATATATATTATTAAATGACTGCTTTTGGTCATGATATGGTATTAATTATGACTGGTCTATGTTGGTGATGTAATAGAACTGTAGAAAAGAGTGTCTAAGCATCTTTAAAAATCTAAATAATTCATATTATTTACTGTTTATTTTTCAAATTTAATTTTTGTGTATTTAAGTTGGTTATGTTTTTATATTTAGTCGTTAATTAAAATTATTACTTATTTGAAATAAGTTTTATAACCAATCTAGGAATAATAATCATAATCCCCAAGGCTTAATAACTTCATACTTAAGGTATTTTTTCTATTTTTTATATGTACCTTCTTATTAAAGGTGGATCTGAACAGTAAATAATTTCTACTTTTTCTTTTTTTTTTAAACAACTTCTGTGGTATAGGAGATACCATTGCAAAAAAAAAAAAAATACAGAATTGTGCTTGTTTAAGTTTGTGAGCAGACACTGAATAGACACACAACATATACATAATGACATTAATTTTTTGTTAAAATAATATTAATTTTATGTACAAATTGCTGCATAACTAACATTTACGAATTATTTTTATTTTGTATGAGTTTAAACACTTTGTTATCCATTATCAAGAAAGTAATATTGTCAGCGCCCGTTATAGATAGGTTGAAATTTATTGAAATATCTATCTTTTTGTCGGGACCTTATAATTTGGTCCGTTAAGCCAGGTTTCACTGTATATTAATTCAAGGAGTTGGATCGTTGAAAAAAGATGATAAATTCTTTATTTTTAATTTCTTATTTCTTAGTTAGTTTACATTTTGTTATAAGTTATAATTCCAATTCTAATGATCCTTATTTTCAGAAAACAAGCCTGTAAAATTTGCTATATTTTGAAATACTCATATTTGGCATTTATCTTATCATGATAAAAATAGTGAAGAATATTTATTTTTTATTTTGTAATAGAATATTGAAGTAGGGAATAATAACTATTTCCTCATAAATTAAGTAAAATGTATAATCACTTTTATTTATTAAAAATTATATTTTTTTTTAAATCAACAACCAAGTGTTCTCTTTACAATTATATTATTAATTTAGATATAAAATGAAAATTAATTATTAATTTTTCTCTTTACATAAGAAATAATAATTTAAAAATTTCAATAACTGGTTTAATAAATTAATTTAATAAATAGGTTTACAGCTTTACATAAATTTGAAAAACCAAATGATAAAAGAGCTTTGGAACTAATGAACAGATCAGCTGCAGCCGTGATGGAAGAAATACGAGATGTATCATTAGCCTACGGACAGAGTGATGAATATAGTTTTGTACTACGGAAAGATACAGATATATATAATAGACGACAGTCAAAAATTATGTCGGCAATCAATAGTATATTTTCTGCTTCATATGTTTATCATTGGAATACATATTTTGAAGATAAAAAACTTTTGTATCCACCATCCTTTGATGCTCGAGTTGTTTTATATCCAACTGATCAAAATTTACGAGATTATCTAAGTTGGCGTCAAGCAGACACACATATTAATAATTTATATAACACTGCATTTTGGGGGCTTGTATTAATGAAAGGACTGTCAAATAATGAGGTACTATTTAAACAATTAATAATTTTACATTTCACTTTTGGTACAAGCTGATATTTAATACATTTTATTTCAGGCTGAAAAAACATTGAGTGGAACAGTATCATCAGAAAAAAATGAAATATTATTTAAAGAGTGTGGAACTAATTATAATAATGAGTTACCAATATATAGAAAAGGAACAGTGTTAGTAAGAGAACTTGTTAATATTCCGCCATCCAAATCCAAGAAACATATCATATGTCCTTTACACATCGATATTATAGGTGATGGTTTTTGGGAAGAACACAATGAAATATTAAGTTTAAAGGATCTAAAATTAAATAAAGAATTTAAGCCTGATGATATTTTTTACTCAGTAAGATGTACTTGAATAAATTTATTTTTCACAAGACGTGTTTTATTTTAAACATAAAAATTTATAATTATTTAAAAGACTTTTTTAAGAGTTTATTGTTAATTTAGTATAAACAGCATATCCATTTTGAATAATATACATCATAAGTTATTATTTTTAATGAGCTTCTCCCACTTTTCCAGCAACACGTTTGAAATCTCCCATATTTGTTGTAGATATAGGCATTCCAATAATTTTCAAACTATCTATTCTTGTTACTTCTTCATCAGTTTGATTGTTTACAACAAATATCTGCAGATTATGGACATTCTGGAATTTTACATACTTCAAGTTGACTATTTTACCATCCAATTCATCAGGTTTTAATTCGACTTCTTGTGTAGCCAAATTATTAGTAGCAGTATCAAAGTCTAAGGTGTTTGGTTGGTTGATAAACAACTTCAACAACTTAGGGCCATTATCTTTTGGAGCTTTAACCTAAAAAATATTAAAATGTTATAAATATTTTTTATACGGTAATGGAAAAAATGACTCTAATAGAAATAAAAGATTATATATTTAGGTACCAATATTTATTGTTAACAGATATCTACCTACATTTGTGTAAACGGGGGGGGGGGTCTCTCTCCGCTTTCCAAATTTGGAAGGACCAATACTCATTGATATTTTGGAAATTAATTTTTAAATTTAAATTAGGTATTTAATAAGTATACATTTGTGATTTATAGCAATTATCTGATATTCAATCTGTTGTATGAAATACTCAATTAATTTAATTCAAAAAACTAACTCTAATTCAAAGTTAGTAGTATTATTTTCTGATTTGTACCTAATAATTTTCCATTGTTTATGGTATTTTTCAATTTTTTGTGAATTAAGTACCGACATTTTTTATAACAATAATTTTGGGTAGGTATAGTTTTTATTTATGCTTAGATACATATTCTTTAAATTTTCTCTAGGAACATACATTATTGTAAAACCAAGAAATTTGTTTCTCCGCTCTATAATTTACCATACCTATGCTTTGTAATTCTTATAAAATATTTGCAATTTTTTAAATTGTTTATTTTGTATACCTACTTATTTAAAAGTTATTTATTTTATATACTTATTTGCTATACAGTATACACACATTTGATGTTTGTATAGATTTCAAGATATTTAGATATCGATTACAGGATTCATAGAAAAAAATTCATTTTGCATAATGCAAGCATATTTTAAAATTTAAAGAATATTTTAGTGTTTATGGCATATTTCTCGATTTTGGGGGAAATGTATGCAAACAACCTTTTATAAATTTTTTGAATCTCAAGATTTTTTTTTTCATGTCTTTAAACATTTTTTTGGGTTGAAAGAGTTGTATAATAGATGTTTTGGAATAAAAAAGTTTTTGATAGCAAATTGATTCTAGTTGGAAGAGATTATTTTTCGATTTTTTCAGTAATAATTATTTAAGTGTAATGAAAAATTACCTTTTTTAACAGAAATATTTCATAAATGTAGGGGAAATAGCAAAACAGAGTTGTCATAATTAACTTTTTTTTATTCTATTATAATATACCGAGCTTCACTCAGAATCATATTTTGAAAGCAATGATTTATTTTTGTTATAAAATTAAAAATAATAATAATATACTATCGCTGAAGAAACTATGAATCAATTTCTACCATTTGTAACTTGATGACTTTTGTTTTTATTACTTTTCAAAGTAATTTCTTATTTTTTGGGGAAAATTTTACTCAATTGCCTAATATTTATCTAGTTTTATAGAGAATAATTAGTTTTTTTTTTTAGATTTTATTAGTGCATATTAGTAAGTATCAAATATGGCGTTTAAATGCCGTTGTTAATGCATATTTACTTAATGAGCATTAGGGTTCGAGTTTACATGCATCTAAATAATAACAATATTTCAAATAGAAAACGCAATATATGCAGAAAATTAGAATAACTATGATGTCTGATAAGTAATAACTGATAACCTAATCACTGCGAGTCATTAATGTACATTTAAGCGTTATATGTATTTCTTAATCCGGGAGTAAGAGTTAATTCGATTTGATGAATCAAATTAAATAATAAATGTTCATTAATAACGTATATATATGCACTCAATTCCCAGATTGAGTCAATGCACATTAACGACTGCATGTAAACGTACTAATATATAGCTCTCTCTATAGGTAATTATAATTTTAAAGATAATACAAAAACAAAATAGGTACATTTTTACATTGTGTTGTCAGAATTTTTTTCGGGAGTAGTTAAGGAAAAATACTTTAGCTCCCCCTCTTAAAAAAAGTCCCAAGTTATGTCTATGCCTACCTAAGTAGTAAATATAGTGATGTCCTCACAATACCACACTTTGATTCATGTTCCCTTGAAGTTATTTTATTTATCTAGTTAAATTTATAAAATATAAATAGGTACTACTATTATACATATAATATAAAATAATTATTTTCATTTTCAAAAACTTAATCAAAGTTTTATAAGCGAGAGAAAAGTATAGGAGGAAAATGTCCACTTTCCTAAAATTTCCCCTAATTTTACATACAAGTTATTTAATTTTATTTTTTTTGTACACAATTTAATGAAATTAATAGTACCTACCTATCAAACTACTAATAAATAAAAAATATAACTTCAATACAAATTTGGCCATAATTTAATTGAACATTTCCTAGCTAAATATTATGAATTCCAATACTAGATAAGTAATATAGGTAGGTATTATAATATCAATACCTTGAATAATAAATTTACAATTTGTAAATAGGAGTTGGTATTTTACATTTATAATCTATTTTTTTCTATGCATCTACCAGGTAATGATATATTTTATGGTTGAATATTTGACTCACTTTAATAGAATGCACTTTGACGGATTGTGTGAAAGTTAACGATAGAATAAGCTGTTGATCACAGTCCGATTCTATATAACTACGGTTCTCGATAAGCCCAGACAAGGGATGGTCATCAGCGTCATTAAGGGCCTCACATTGATTTTTCATTATGAAAGAACTAAGGTCCATTTGGTCCGGCACACCACAGTCTTCACCAGAAGCAGCACATGCTGCTTCATATAGTGTTTTGATTTTGGATTCAACGGCTGAAATATCGGCACCCTGAATCTTTCCCATTTTAACTTTATTACGGTATAATATGAAAGTTGGCATGGCTGAAACGCCTTGACTGGCAGCAGTTTCTGGACATTTATCGACATCCACTTTGAGGAACACAGCACGGTCATACTTGTTTGAAAGTTCATCGTAGAGCGGTGCGACGCGTTTGCACGGACCACACCAGGTGGCCGAAAAGTCTACAACCACCAGTTTCATGCCATTTGCGTTTAGCTCTTCTTGCAACTGAGAATCGTGCATTAATTCTTTGACGACCATATTGGTTACTATTGGTGTTTATTACGGATAGAATATAAAAAAAAAAACAATACAAATCCGAAATTAATGTTAAGAAACAAATTCAAAGTATTTGCAATATTAAAATTAACAAACACAAAACACAAGTTTAACAAGTTAATGTTAATGTTCGAGATGAATCATTTTTTTTTTTTTTTTTTTTTGATTATAATATTTTGCAAGTCAACGAACGTTATCATAAGCAGTGTGATCAGATTAAGGATAATAAATTATCGTTTCTTTATTATTGGCTATGGGGGCGGTCTCGGGTCAAATCTCTACCACGGTATAGAAGATCTTAAGGTAATAAAACAATTCTGTCTGTACCGTGATTAGCGATCATTGCCAGTCGCTAGCATTTGGTAGTATAAAACCATATGAACTTTAAAACATTTTAAATTATAATGAGGATTTAATTACATTTTTGCATTATTTGTGTAGTCAGTAGTACACTACTTTAATATACTTTTTTTTTGTTTTAATTAGATAAATATTTTATTTGTGTTTGTTTATTTATTTATTTATATACCTATTATGTATACATATTTTTGTACCTATAGATTATTATATGACCTAAAATATTATAAATAAATAGGTAGGTATAGTATAGGTACCTATGTCGTACAAAGAATATTTAAGCTTAAAGAAAATGTTGGGCACTCAAATTATTTTTCATATCTCCCTCTCAAGAAAATCCTAAATACTAAAATAGGTACGTCATTGTCTGTAATTAAATCCATCATATACCTATTCACATTATCTGCATAGGAGGTACCTACCTATAATATTCAGTGGTTGAATTGGAAAAAAAAATAAGGACGGACTCTGGCCTTAGTTAAAAAATCAGCGTTCCAGGACACTTACCTATCAGATAAAAAAAATCTTTTTTGAGAAATCATTCTTCTATTAAAAAAAATTTAACATTTATTCCTTTTAAATTAATCATCGAGGAAGTTGTACCTATATGTAGAACGAAATGTATTTTTTTATAAATGATTAATAAGTGGTCAAAAAGTTTTGAAAATTGTATCCTGTTAATTACACGTCAATTTGTCAATGCTATTGTAAATAATGTGTATACATTTCAAGTCTCTGTCATTAATAATTTCTGATGTATAACAATTTTCGATCATCTTTGGTATAGATTTCTATTGTTCACGTAAAAAAACTACCTACTGGGAATATATTATCGAAAATTGTCTTCTTTAAAGTATCAACTACAATAAATTTTCTATCAAAAAGCGTATACTCCCATTAAACTTCTTATGCCTACACTAAAATCTGAATTAAAATGACTATACGACCACAAAATATCCAAAACATAGTGATCAGTAGTAGAAGTAGAACGCAAATCGTTATTCTACTAATAAAATTAAATGTAAACAGCTACCTACCTAATAACAGAAATTTATCGGTGGTGCATTGATTTCGCCAATATTTCACCATATTTTTAGGCTTAAGCCATTCATGGATAATGAAGATTTTTTATTACTTATGATTCTAATATTACTTAATAAAATTAACTATACAAAATTGTGATTTTTTTTATCTAAAACCTATTATTCAATAAGGACAAAAACCATTCGTTTTCGTAATTTCACTATTTTTCTTAAGAAAAATTATATTTTTAAAAAATGTTAAATTCAAGCTAAAACGAACACTGCGTCCCCTGCGTTCCTGGATGAATAAATAAAGGGGTACGCTGTTAAACATTAAAAAATTGAAGAGTAGCTCCGTCCACCCGCGTTCCACCCCAAATCCACCACTGATAATATTATCATTAATTAATATTATATATATAAATAAATACCCAGTTTCTACAAAATAATTTGTTTTTATTTAACAAATACGTATTTCGAAAACAATGTTCTCATCTTCAGTGTTAAACAACTAGGTACTGTTTAGTTAATTTAGTTTGTAAAGTATAGTTGTTTAACACTGAAGACGAGAACATTGTTTTCGAAATACGTATTTGTTAAATAAAAACAAATTATTTTGTAGAAACTGGGTACCTATTTATTTATATATATAAACAATTCTACAAGTAACTTAATACTAAAATAAATAAAAAATCAATATTAATTGCAGTTTTAACAATTACCTATTATTATTTTTGAAATTTAATACTTCTTGGTTATTTGTTAAAATCAATATACCTACCTAAGTAATTAATAATCTGCATTTTTAAATAATTTTAAGATACATTTATCCACTGGTATAAGAGTTGTATTGTTTATTTAGAATGTTCTTCATTTCGAATGACAAGTGTGAACAATTTATTCAATTTAGTAGTGACCTACTGAAATGTAAGCATTTTAACAGATTTTTATACATAAAAAATCATTATTTAATTTAGACGATTTAAGAATAATATAGGTACTTATATTTTAGATTGTGACATTGTGTTTAACTATTTATGTCTATAATGTACAAGTACAATGTTTATAGGTAGGTATCTACACTGTGGTTAGTAAATTG
Source organism: Pemphigus obesinymphae (assembly GCA_025469235.1). Lineage (NCBI taxonomy): Eukaryota > Metazoa > Arthropoda > Insecta > Hemiptera > Aphididae > Pemphigus > Pemphigus obesinymphae. Next base: position 217,313 of record JAIPRL010000089.1, read on the forward strand.
TAAATGATTATAATTCACCCAACACAAACTGATACAAGTTATAATATATAAAATATTAATGTATAGAGGTACCTATATTGTATTTACGATTATAAATATGATTGCCTTATAAATTATTTATTATTACAATAATATCACACTTATGTAATTATATATAGCTTATACTGGTTTACTTGGGCGGAACCGCTGGTTGATTTCCGTTTACGGTCAGTATATCTATACCTAAAATTTTTTTTGTACCAATATAATATGATGATAATTATTAATCCATACTTTTAAAAAACATTGTTTATACATTTAAAATTTTTGGCACCAAAATATTTGTTAATAGATTTCATAGCAACGAATATAATGTTGAGGTAGATATAGGTACTTAGGTATATTTATATTATTTAAAACATTAAAGTCTTACATATATCGAGGTACAAATATCATCAATAATAATATTATGTTAGAAGTAGCAAAGAATAAAGATAATGACAATTTTAAATTTGGTAAATTTGATCAAATCATTGCAAATGTCTACAATAATTATATATAATATATAGATATTAGGTACATACCTACAGTATATTACACATTATAATAATAAAACTTAGCATATTAAAAAAACACGATGAAAACAACAATATACAGTGAACATATAATATAGATAAAAATAAATATATATATTATATATATTTAAAATAAAATAAATGTCTATTATAAAAAAAAACAATAGGTATACCTACGAAAAAGAAAATATGTTTAGAGTATTCGTAATGTTTTTAAAAGTAACAATAATAGTTTCGACCATAAGTCATCATCAGATTACAAATGAATAATAATAATAATAGCCGGCCAGTAGAGGCAGTGGCGGCTCTAGCATTTAATTTTTTTTTGGGGGGGGGGACCAAAATTGAGTTTCCTTTTTCTTTTGCTTATTATGTATAATAATAAGATTAGTACAAGAAATTTACGTTTTTTTAGGACTTTTTTTTGGGGGGGGGGCATGCTCCTCTGCCCTCTAAAGCCACCAATGAATAGCAGGGAGTGGAAGTATTTCACCCGTTGTGTAGGATACTGGTGGTGGACATATTGAATATGAAAACAATGATAAATTATTTCTAATACGATAAAAACGATTCTGAGCAGAGTTCGGTGTGATATAGGTACCTACATAAATATATATTATAATTATAAAATTGTAGGTGGGCCAATTTCATATAGCCCACCCAAGTTACGCTTAAGCTCGAAAATTATGTTAAAATATTCCTCGTAATTTTCAAGTATTTACAAATTCATTCCGGAAATTTGCAAGTCACTAAGGCCGCCACAATGCCCATTTAAAAGTTCTGAACTTGGCCCACCTAAGTTGCGCTATGCGCTTGATGGAGACTGGAGATTCTTCAAAGACTATCATAATAGCAAATTCCAAAGGTTCATCAAAATATCAATATACCTATATGGTACTCTTGAAATTTCCAACTCACCAAATCCTTCATATAGTGGCCTTTCAGAGTGCTGAACGCGATATGGATTCTAATTCCCCAAATATATTAAAATGTCCTTTAAATAATGAATGTATGATCAAAAAACTTCAAACATTCTTCATTTTTAATTAATATAAAATTCATAAATTTACCTCAAAATAAAAACACAACTATAACCGAATTATTTTTTTCCGCGTGCAAATGAAATATTAATATCGATAATAATAAACTCCGGCTTCTGACCATATCAAATAAAATGCAACATAGGTACCTACACATAATTGTATTAATTAGGTATTAACGCACACACTGTATAGCTAATCGTTGTCTTGTCTGTAACGTTTATTGTCAAATATAATTTTAACATTTTTATTTTGCTATTTTTATGTCTTTATTTTAGAGCAAATACGAATATATGATTTTATCATGTAACTTTAATATATTTGTCATTACAATTTTGATATATTTTTAGTGCGATTAAATCTAGTTTACATAATACGTAAATTTTGGGATATTGAGAGCTCTCAAAAATTAAAAAAATTTATTCATTATGCTAGCAAATTACAATACATTTATATTATACTTATAGAGCCAGTGCCAGAGTTCAGTTCTCGGCGTGAACTGTTGGAACCTTTGGAACCTGCTTTGTGATGGCCTTTTGAGAATCTCCATTTTATCTATCAAGCTTATAGTGAAACTTTGGTGGGCCAAGTTCAGAACTTTGAATGGTCATTGTGGTGGTCTTGGTGACTTGCAAATTTCCAGAGTGGACTTGCAAATTCTTGCAAATTACGATGAATATCTCGGTATCACTTTTGAGTTTGTATCGATAAGTAGGTGGGCTACATGAGGTAGCCCACTTATACAGATTTCTTGATGTTTCTCGGGAAAGGGGTAATTTGCAAATTATTTGCAAAATGTGGATCTTAGGTTGAACCATTGATTATATATAGGTAGTATATTATATATAATCAATGGTTGAACTCTGTATCGTGTCATTGGTGGGTCAAGTTCAGGTACATCCTTCAAAATAAATAAATTTACAAATTATCTTAGTAAGCATTTCAAAATTATAAGCTAATAAGAAATTAAGAAAATGAAAAATATTTCAATAAATAGGTAGGTAGGTAATGTAAAATTCAAAATTTGCTATAGAGGTTATTAAGGCCCGTACAGTGTACACAACGGAGTCGTGAAAATGGTAAAAATAGAGAAAATGTAAATGTAGATAGCAAATGATAGTACCTAAATGATTGTGCATTCTCGGAAGTGTTGAGTAAACAGTTTATCTAGATTAGAATAGTTTACCTATAATTAAATATAACACATTTCTTCATACAATACCTGCTATTATATCATTTACTTATGATATTAATTTGTATTTTAATTGCGAATACTTATAGGAAAATATGTTCCTAAACTTTTGTTGTTCAGTACTGGCCTTTTTTTCTACTTCAACATTAAGGTTTTCTTCCATATTATACACAATTTGTAAATTGTAATAATATTTATACAGTCACACAATGGAAAATGATAATATCGTAGGAAATATCATGTTTTTCACTTCGTATAAAGATAAAATTATTTTGAAATGGCAATAAACGATTTGATTCGATACTTTTGACGCATTCGACTGATAGCAATTTTATATCGTACGTCGACGCGCCGCATGGAGGGAGAACTCTGGTTTTTAATAAGGGCGGTACTTATGGTTTTTTAATACTTGCATTCTTTTTCATTATTCACTGAGAATAAAAAAAAAAAAAAACAATATGTGTACTCACATATATACAATAACATAATATATAGCTTTCGGACATGCTTTTCAAATATTTTCAATATTATACATACATTCATACATGATTATTTTATTGTTGTATAAATCATAAACTATAATATAGGTAGGTAGTTTATAATATAAGTACCTATAAAATTTAAATAATAAATATACTATATGTCTTTAAATTAAAATGCTGAAATATACCTATTAAAAAAAAAAAAAAATCTGTTTTTCTAATTGAAAAAATCAAAAATAATAATTACAATTTTCAGAAAATTTGATTTATTTAAATAGACATAGTATAATAGAAATTATAGCCTGCATGTAAATATGCATTGATATGGTATATGATGGTATTGTGTAATTTCCAATTTACTTGTATAAAAAAAATTTAGTCCAAAGAGCGAACGAGCTCTATTTGCATTCCAAAATCGCTTTTGGTTCAAAACGAACGTCATTCGGCCATTGTCGTTTAGTTTTGTCCACGTATTTTCACGGTCATTCTCACAACAGCAGACGTGTTTCACACAAAATAAAAATGAATAAAATAAATAACATGTAGGTAGATATTATATCTGTACACGAACGTGTTATTCTGGTGTGGAAGAGGTTGGCGATCAAGTTTTATTTTAGTAAAAAATTGTTGGTCTCGATTTTCGAGATATTGTTAGTATATATTATATAGGTACCTAGTTTAAATCAACCTTGTATTAAAATATCAAGTCTCAGTGTCCATAAATCGAAATTATAAATTATATCAGTATAGCATCTATACAGGAGTCCAAAAATAGTAGTCACTGTTGTGTGTTTATTTTATAGATTTGAAAGCAATATATGGCCATAAGTATATCTATTAAAATACGAGTAAAATGTATAAGTATTCGGAATAACGATTTGGTTTATCTAAAAATGATCAAGTAATATATAATAAAAAACTTATCGCTAAATTTTTCCATATTTTCTCGAAAATTTCTGGAAAATTAAGTAAAATTACTTAAATTTAAAATTAAAATTTACAAACTTCAAACACATACACGGTAGGTAGGTATATCTAATATATTGTATCTACATCTATAAACGTTCTGAGCATGCTTTTGCGAGTAAATAAACGTAAAAAAATATGTTAAAAGTTTCACAATTTACAATCATATTAGGTTATCATATGTTGCGTAGGTATAGGTCCATAATATGTTTAGTATTGGCCAAATTGGCGATAGAAAGTGATAAGCTGTAACGGGCCACTGCGTTATTTTTGACCATAGTGCCCGTTAAATATAACCCCTTCCCCAGTCTTAAAATTGATAAGCTTTCTATCGTCATATATAGTAAAGCGAAGGAACAAAATATAATATATCCTCCTCGGTCGACATTTTAAAACTGATTAATAATAATATAGTATATGGAATTGTATTACCTACGCCTCTGTTTGGACGCGGCTTTATAATATGTTTAGTTATATTTATAATTATAGATTTATATATGTTTTTACATATTGTTACTGTGCATATGCAGTCTTATTGACGGTAGCAACAACAGATAACCTCAAATATTACCACAAAAAATCTTATTTTAGATTCTAGATCACGCCTAGAATATTAATTTTTTATTAATTGAATCTTTACAATTTTACAAGAATATTGGCATATTATTTTCCCAGTAAACACTATGATAAATAAACACCTACTTACGAAAAAATATTTTAAATATTTATCTTTATGAAAAATAAAGTATTCGTTATATACAATTCATAGATACATTAATATAAACTGCAGCTTGTTAAACTGCATGTAAATTAGTATATTTACATGCATACTTTTCTGAATAGTATATATATAGGTATATAATTATGAAATAATTTGTTTTGATTAATTTTATCGATACTATTGTATTGCATTTTATGAAAATGACTACCTACCTAGGGTTTCTTATAACATACATAATATGTTTATTATTTCCTCTAAAAGTTGTGGCTGTGTTATACGATGTATTTTATACTTAGATACCTTTGGATAAACATAAATACCTAATGATTAATAGATACCTACCTAATGTCTAACCAGTGCCGGATAGGGAAACTACCGATCCACCGAGTTTTAGAATTTCTACCTGCCCAAAAAGCGTTTTCGACCTTTTAAAAAAATATTTTAATGAATTATAGTGGACCGGCTATTAAAAACCTTCATAATTTCATTTTAGGCTCTTATATTTTTGGTCACACATTACGTAATCAGCCCAAATATCGTTCGGCCCGCCGAGATTTTCTCAGTGAATCGCCTATAGCAAATCCGACCCTGTGGCTAACGGATATTGAATAGTAATTCTTGACCTGTAGGATCTTAGGTTCGAGATTTTTTTATATATAGGTAGACTAACTAATAAAACCATGATGGTATATCACGAACATTTGATACATTTATAAGCAATTTAATGAAAAATAATTTATATGTACCTACATTCTGTATACCTTATATTATATTTATAGGCGAATATTTTGTATTAAATAATAAAAATAATAATAATAATAATAATAATAATAATCGCTTCTACACACTGAAAAAATATGTTTTCAATAATTAACAAAAGTGTTTTGTTAAATAATAAACAATAAACACAACCAGAAATCCGCAAAACAGATCATTCTCTATATTTAATGTAACTAAGTAATTTGTTTTCGGTACAAATATATTTTCGTTAAGAGGCCGCAACACCTGCGATTTTTAAGGGGTTCTGTATAGGCAATTTTTAAGAAATATTATGAAAAATAAAAATCTAACAATTTAAAAATATTTATGTACATTTTAAAAATAATCTAAAAAT
>JAIPRL010000090.1:0-86454 GCA_025469235.1 Pemphigus obesinymphae
AATATGAAATTCACTTTATCATTAATTTATTGTATCGAATATGAAAATCGAATTATTATCAATTTTTCATTAACACATTTTTATTAAATGTTTATTATGTTTAACATTTATTAGTAAATGTTTTTTTTAAGTGGGTATTGGGTATACGCACATTTCCTACCGCATACCCGCGGTCTTGAGTTTTTTTCTTTGGTATACGCACTTTTTAAAATTTGGGAAGTGGGTATGCGGCGCGTACCCGCGCATACCCTCCATTACATCACTGGCGAAAACACTACGCCTATATTGGTTAACATTTGTATGAATAATGGACCACTGCTCACTGTCATTGTAAGAATTATAACATAAAACTTGTCGTAAAAGACTCAAATCATCTTCTGTAGGGAATCTTAAACGTTCCTTTTTATTAGACGTTGTATCCATAATGGTGTATAAAAAGAGAAAAAACCTATTTAAATAAAATAATTAATAAGTATAATTGATAATTGTTATTAATTAAATTTGTCCAAATGTGATGTGTGATAACACAGCAGAAATACTATATGGTGATAATTGACAATCTATGTCATAATAACTGATCATTTAGCACCACGTTTAATCAATTTACCGTGCCCGTTAAATGATTCAAAATAACCGATTACAATAATTATTATAACATCGTATCGATGTTATAATTTTCGGTGCGCAATATATTTCGGTAAATAACGTTAACGGAGTTTTTAACCGATGTTGTGCAAAAACTATCCATTATTGTAAATTATATTACACCTTAAAATTGTAATTAATATAGGTATATAGGGTACATCATCACATAGCACTGGTATAATATCTTACATTTATACTTGATTCTATATGTATGTATACCGACCGACCGACCGCCGGGTCTATCTATACATATGCACGGACGACAGTGAATTACGTTCTCCCAACGAACAAGTAAAAAAATCGAGCGTACTAAATTCCGCTCTATATTTTGAGTACCGAAAAAATACAATAAGCGTATATTTGAATCAGTAACGCATAAGTAAACGAAAATATAAAAAATACCTAACCTAACCTTTTGACGAGTTAAAAATAAAAACCCGTGTTTAAAACCGATAAAAAAAGCCCATTTTCGAGAATCCAAAACATATTCCTGCAGGTTTCTAGTTTTCGATCGAACGAGCGGTCGTCGATAACCGGTAATCGAAAATTATATTTTAAGTTTTTAAATATACCGGTGATCCTTTTATGACATTACCGGCAATTTTAACAGAGACCATGTTAAAAGTAACAAAAAAAAAACCCCTCGCTTATCCTTAAAAATTATTAAAATTATTTGTTTTATTTATCTTTGTTATATAATTTATATACTTAGAATTTATATTTATAATTATTGTACTTATAATAATGACTTAAATATTTATATTACTTAAAATTGGACAATTTTACAGTACATAACATTGTCTTAGGTCTTGCCTACAATGACGTTGATTAAGGCTGGTATAACAAAATACAATTTAAGATAATAAAAATGTTAAAGTCAAAGTTATTGTTTCCTACTTCTCGTCAATCGTCATATTATGCTATATATTATGATTATTTATAATTATTTTAAAGAGCTAAATGTGTTTTTTTTTTAACTCACAAACAGTTTATTGACTTTTTGTTCACTTATGTGTTAATGATTTGAATATCTTGTAATATAAATATATATATAATTATATATATTTATTTTGCATACTACCTATATGACTATACTTATTAAAATTAAATTAAATATTTCTAACTTCATTTTACGTTATTATATTATACAAAATAGTAGTAATTAGTCATATTATATATTAAATTAATTATATTATTATACACGTATAATAAACTTAAATAATTTAGGTGTAATCCATTTTCAAAATATGATATTTTTACTTACTTACATTAATGGGTAGAAATACATTTGAACATTTTTTAGAAATTTCATTATGCCAACACCATACCCCCACAACGTGTACTCCGCATATTACTGGCACAACATCGCTCTCGCCATCTCAACCGTACAAGTCATGGACCAAACAAAAAAAAGGCTTTAAAAAATGATTTTTCACCACTAAAATTAATTTCAAAACGACGTCAAGTAGAGGGTGAAAGCTCTTCACCCTTCTAGTAGGATATTGGTAGTATATTTATTACATTTGGAAGAAATAATAAATCATTGTTTTCTATGATAGAATTTCGAGTGGAGCTATCAGTGTAATGTTTCATTACTATTTGGAATTGTCAAAAAAAGAAAAAAAAATGAAAATTTTATGACATCACCATTTATATTTTTTCAGTTATCTAGCTGTATATTATTATTATTAGTAATCATTGCCACTTTTTTTTGCAATTTTATTACAAATGTCTTTTGTAAAAGGTAGTTTTCCTTTACGATTATAAGAAAACTACTATTAAAATCAAAAAATTACCTCTGTAAAATAACATCTAGAATTACATTTATATCAAAAAAATTCTTTACTATGAAACTCGACTCCTATTCGAAAAGATGTTTTAAGAAAAATGAAACATCATAGTAATAAACATCATAGTAAAATAAATAAATTCCTACCTCCGTAGAAAATCTAAAATGTGTGTAAAACATGATGTTTTCAGAAAATTTAATTTACTCATTTGCAGCCCGTTGCAAGATTATACAATATATGATTTCCAGAAGTCTAAATCCTTCCTGAAAGAAAAAAGTATAAAAAAAAAAAAAAAATTGAAAATATCGATTCTGTTATTATAGCATCAATTCCTTAAGTAACAATATTCTACCAATACCGGTAGACCAAAAACGACCTCTCGATTCCTCCAGTATTATTTTTCGCGCTATAGACAAACAAAAAAATATCGATCGTTTCCGCCATCACGAGGTAAATATCCTGTTTATGGTATAGAAATTATTGCTATCTAGACACACCTGTAGAGCGAAATATATACACAGAATAAATTAAGTATTAAAACACTAAAATCAACTTGTTTTATATTAAAACTATGATTTACTTAAGATTTTCATGTAATATTGTAGTATTTTCAGAACTTGCGTTCTACCTAAAACGTGTAACTTACAAAAAATATACGTTGTACTTAGTTGCATTGTATAAGGTATGTGCTTCTTTCGGTTGCACCTTTTAAAGCTAGTGGGGTCACTCGTTCAGCTTAAATCGAAAATATTACCCGATTTACTGTGAAACACGATCACATCTTGTAAGTAATAACTAATGATTTATGTTTTAGGTGTATTTATATGAAATAAATTGGTGAAAAAATTCGATATTATGAAATAGAAACATTGCACAAAAATTGTGTGGTGCCGATAAACAATTTCAAGTAAAAGTGGCGAAATGGATAAGTCGTTTTCGATCTATCTGCAGTAGCCGAATGGGTGGAATGTTACTGGAAGAGGAGTCCACATTACCTAAAAAAAAGAAACAAAAAAAAAAGGTCTAGTGAATCCTCCCCCCCCCCCAAAAAAAAAAAAAAAAATATCCGATCGTCCAAAACGAATTTTTAATTGATGAAGTTAATTAAAAGTAAAAAATATACGAGTAACGGTAATACCGATTTTATTTTTTATTCTATTAATACAGAGATCATATTGCTATATACATACACGCATAAAAATGGATCGTTTTCCACATCGAATTTTGTACAGTCGCATTTCCGCGGAGCTTTCATCTGCTTGGTGTACACACGATTTTCGGCACAATATTATACTATATCGTTAACACATTATAATATTGTGATGCAATATCGGGACAACGTGTGAGAAAACGACATAAGAAACGCGTCCGCGTGCACGTTATAATAATATAGTTATTGCAAACAGCCGGACCACGACGACCATATCGTGAGGACACGACTCGAATTCGTTCGAAAAATTTACGACTTACGATTTTATTTTCTACGTATATATTATATATACGCAATGGTATATTTACAGAGGGCCGAGCCGAGCCGTTGAGAAATTTATCGGCCCGCACGAAGAAACGGACGGGCTTGAGCGCATGTGACACGCATCTGGTCAATCGACTCCCGGAAACATCACCCGAACCGCCATTCCTCGGGTATACATAACATAATATTATGCACACAATAAAAGAATATAACGGGGGGGGGGGAGGGAAAAAGGGAAAAAAATTGAAAAAATGGTAATAGCTAATAAGCAATAATAATAGCATCGAATGACGTCACGTGTTTTTGAATTTTTTTTTCGCCATTATGAAAAAAAAAAAACCAAAATAAAATCTACTTTGATTCAGCCACGGCTAATCGATCCGACCGTATAATAACCATTGTCACGTCGTGTTTAAAACAATTGTCGGAATCATTAGGTATAGTATATTATAGTAGTCGTACGCGACAAACGCGTATACAATGTGTACGATATGTACTGGCTCGCGTCACATTTGTACAATTATATTACGTCGCACAACGCAGTGATAATAGGCATATATTATACTAAAAGGCTGTCAAAATCTCGACGACCACAATCGATGTATATTATATATGTCGACGGGTATACAATATATATATATATATGATAATATGTATATATATGTACAACACACATCATATATTCGGCACAATAAGATTTTATAAAACGCCGATTTTCACATCGTCAAATTGAAACTTTAAAATAAATATGGGGAACGTATTTGCCAAAAATTAATAAGTCGCTGAAAAAAAGGTCATTTGCATAAATTCCACTATATGAATTCAATAATAAAAATATTATATTATAAAAAAAAAAAACCAAAACCAAAACAAAATAAAAGTATTATAATAATAGTAATATTTATATTACTAATACAATATAGTAATACCAAAGTGAAATATGCCTATATATACATTTTTCAAATTACAAAAATTAATATCTATAACAATACATGTAATTATTATTATAGTTTAACTTTAAACGATTTTAAGCAATAATAGCAATACTTATGTATAGTATATAGTTGAACTTTCAGATAAAAAATTGCATGTACATATAGTATAATAATATTATATTTTAAAACCATAATATGTGTTTAACTATATATATTGACTAATATATTTTCCAATAAAATAACATGTCACTATAAACTTGTTAGTTGTTAGCTATGTTACTTTTAACCTTTTCCGAATATGTATTTTGAATACAATAATAAAACTTATTGTTATATACATAATTAAAAAGCCAGTCAATAGAGAGTGAAAGAATTTCAGTGAATAGAACACTGCATTTAATTTGAATGCAAAAATGTCCTTTGATAAAACTATTCTAAACGAAGCTCGGTGTAATATCATTTTCCGATTTATAAGAATTTGCCATTATTTTTGATAGTTTTTCTATATGGCATATACCAAAATAACTAAATAACTGAAAAATAAAAATTTCTCTTTTGAAAATACTAAATACAGTACATTTTGTAACCCAAAAAAATGAATACATAAGCATAAAAAGAAAAAAATTATTTTTGATAAAAATTACTGAAAAATGATCAAAAAATAGATTTACAATTGTTACCACATCAACATATAGTGCTATAGTAGGTAAATATTATTTAGTATACATTTAAGTTTCTGAATTAATAATTTTCCAATATATCAAAACTTTCAGTAGTTTTTCTTTGCGTTAAATAAAATATAAAACTGTTGAGAAAATCATAAAATTATGTCTAAGGTAGCAACTAGAACAAATCTGCTACATGAAAACTTTTACTCGACTCCTACCCGAAAAAGTGTTTACAATAAACATATATTACACAAGATAAAATAAGAAAACACATCATTGTAAAACCAATATGCTCCTCGCGATCTCTACGTTCAGACAGAACGTCATTTCAGTTTTGTCAACAATTGCCAAAATTTGAAGCAGGCCAGTTTTTCGTTCCGCTGGCCAATTTTTCAAAACCTTTTTTGTACGTTATATAATATTAATTTTACGTCTTTTTTGGAACCTATAACCTTTCGATTTATAATGTACAATATTATATTGTAAATGGTGCAGATATAGCTGGTTCAGCCGGTGTAGGTGGTCTGGCGGATTATAGGTACCTACTTCGAAAATTCAAAATATTGGCGAAATTATAATATTAACTAACGCACTCAATCGACAAAAATAAATTAAATAAGATTTGTAAAAGTAAAGTCTGAATCCCTCAAATGGCTCCGAATCTAAAACCCATAGATTTGACATGATATTTTCCGAATGAATGGTTTTAATACCAAAAATCAAAAATATATTCTACATTTTTAACGTATGAGGAGGAAGGAGTATTTGTTTCACGATTGTAATATTTCGTGTAATATATTAGGTATTACTTATAGTAATATAGACTTATATAGTAATATTTCGTTTATTTTAATAGTTTATTGTATAATGCCTATATCAATGCAATTGTGCGGTACAATTGAATTGATATAGTTTAAATTAAGAGAAACGGACACTATTTGTACTGGTTTTACTTGATGACCGCGGAAATTTTGTACGGTAAAAAATGTATCCTAGATTTTTTTTCGCGCTTATATTATAACTACTCACTACTCATGTGTTATGTATCCTTTCTCCCCCTCAATAATCTCAGATACCGTCTACCATAACCGTTAAAAATTTTAATTTTACATTAAAAGCACAAATGTTTTACGGTGATAACTAGTTGCATCCATGGTTTTTTAGTTCACCTACATACCTGTACTGCTTGTGTGCCAAATTTTCTAATCCGAAAACAATTTCTTTCCCTTTCGTATAAATTCAAATATGTTTATTTTTTATTTAACTCTACCATTATATTATTTATTAGGTACCAACTATTATTTGTATACAGTGTGTTCAAAAAGTATGAATATCAAAAAAATAAAAATAGTTGTTGTCATTTAAAAATCAAAAGTTGATAATTCTATTTCATAAGGTTCATAAAGTAAGGAGAGGAGAAATTACGAAAAGTTATTGAATTTTATTTATCATGTTTTTATTACATTTAGTAAATAGTAATTAGAATTAGTCATAAGGGCTAAATTTTCCATGTATTTAAAACCAAAATATATTTATATGTGTTATAATAATAATTAATAAAATTTAAATAGTTTATACAATTAAAATATGCAAATAAAAAAATATAATCATATTGTAAATAATAATATCTATAAGTTTTTAGAATTTTAATTTGCATTTATATGTACAATATATTTTACGCATTTTTAATGAACATATTTTATTCAAAAACTCATTTATTTAATTTGAAACTATTGTAGATATACATAAATAAAATTTCACTACCTACCTCAAATAGTACAAACTTTATTCAGTTTTCATTTTTTCAAGGTAACCGTACAAAGCGTTCGTTAACCATTAATTAATTACTTTTTATATTTTCGTGATTTACTTACCAATTATATTACCTATATAATATATAATATATAGGTACCATTATACCTATACTGTTTATTATTTATTTTTACAATTGTTGGAATAATTACATCGAAATTGTATTTATACAATAAATATATTATCGTACGATCATTATTGTTAACGACAACTTTTTTTCAGATAAATTACTGGAGTGCAATACTTTTTCGATTTCATATTATGGTCTTTGAATAATATTTCACAACAAAGTCAACGACGATTAATGTTTATTAAGGTAGGCCATCGTTATTAATTTATGCATTTTCGTCACGCGTCGGACGGCTCGATGACCCTATAAATACAAATATATATATATATATATACTTCAAGGGTATATATAAAATAATAACAATTTTATTGGTGTCCAACATGAAAAATTACAATAAAATACCGAATCCGCGCACATACGTTAGTACATAATATACGGTATAATAATGAGCTAAAATTACGTATTGATATAAACACTATATTCAAACTCGAACCTTGAGCCAGAATATTGTATTTTTTTCCCTTTGTAATACCTAATATATATATACCTATACTTCCAGCTACCCGAAAGGCAAACGACACCGAAAAAAATTCCACCTTGGACGGGACAAAGATGTAATTTAATAATATTATGCATATACGATGCCCGTCACTCCTATATATACGAAACAATATAATAATATAATATATGTCACACGGGTTTTCGTCACAACATCCCTGTGCAGGATTTATCGTCGTCTTTTTTCGCGGCAATGACAGAGCGGCGACGAATAACCCATATCACACGCATTATGATGATAACAATAATAATAATAATATATAATCACACGTCCCATATCGGTAATTAAACATTTTTGGCACACTCGAAGGGTGGTTTCTTTATCACAAAGGCCAAGCGAGATTTTTTGGGGTGGCTCGCCGTGACCCCAGCGACTAAACTCAAACTGCAGTTATTCGCCAGCATATACTTAGACAACACTCGTCATTTTTTATTTTTTTATTTTGTTCGACAAATGGTCGCAAGAAAAACGCATTTTTTCCCTCCGTCTCTTGTATTTACCACTGCACTATGCATAATATATATTGACTCTTCGTTTGAAATGATAAACGATTTACTGCACTCGTTAATCGTAAATATATGTTTTGAAATTTATTTTCGTGTTTACAATTCTTTTAAAATGTCCATACCCCGAAAACGTACTATTACATACCTACTTTACATTTTCATTTTATTATTTCAGATGGATATTGACGATTAAAAATATAAATTATTCGTACGCGTTTCGTGACAAAATTGAAGAATTATAGAACCAAAAGAATGAATACGTATAAATAGGTATAAACCTAAAATTGAATATAGTAGGTATATATAATATAAGAGTTTATTAAGATTATTTTAAGATTTATTTATTTATTTATTTAACGCCAAATGACAATTCAAAAGAAATTATAATAGTGGAGTACATAAAATAAATTACATTTAACAATATAGTGATATTAAGAGAATACAGTAATAATAGTTATAAATTATGATGAAATAATAACATTAATATAGGAAATAACCTAAGTAATAGGTAATTAACAATAAACATTAAAACATGATTATATAATTTATTAAAATTAAAAACTAAAAAAAAAATATTTTTCCATTAACATAAATAAGTTATTACCAAAAAAATTACAGGATCTAGGAGTTGTTAAGGAGACGTAGCATTCTATGTAGAGGATGATTGTAGGAGTATAGTTTGTACTGTGAGAGGAGAGTATAGGAAAAGAGAGTGATTTCGAGTAGAATATGAACAGGAATACGGAAATAAATAGATGAAAGGAGGTCGGGTGCATCAATAGGACCATTAAGAAGAGAAATAATCTAAAAAATACTCATATTTAGATGAAATATCGTCTACAGTAAGTGTTTAAAGACGATTTTATTACAAGTTTTAACAATGAAACGTTATTGAAATGCAAATCAATAGTTTTAAAATGGTATTTTTCCTTATGAATTTGGCACATAAGGTCTAATCTAATACCTACTACATATTGAAATTTGAAACCAAAAACAATATTTATGAACATATTATTATTAGAGGCGAGTCGATATGACTTTTTTCCGATATAAAACGGATACCGATCTGATATTTGAAATTGACAACTATATGCCGATATTGAAAATAACCAATACATCGGTTGAAAACCCGATACCCAATATTAACCGATACTACAATACAACAGTCGAACGCGGCTATGCAGCTGGTTTACGAGTCATAACATCCATAGATAATAATAATATATAATATGATAACTAAATAATATTTAGTAAATATGCTAGATGTTTTTTTTCCTGAGAATATCGGGTAAATATCGGTTTTGAAAAACCCGGTATCCGATATTCTGATATCGGCTGATATATGGCTCGTGCCGATACTCATCACCTCTATAATTATTATATTGTTTCCGAATGTACGCACTCGGTTATTTGAACGGTGCTAATGCAATCGCATAATATCTGTAAACGAAATAAACAAATGTATATATATATATATAAATAAAAATATACTCGTATAGTATAATGGACGTTAAATCGAATCGCACACATAAATATATATCATTAATCATTTTCTAGAAATAAAAAACTATACGTATACGAACGATTAACATTCGATTTTTTTTTTTTCCACGCATAGTATAGTCGCGTCAAAATAGTCTCCCAACCCCTATCTACTTTACGGTCGCGATACAGCAACATCAGAGTGTTTAAATAATTTATACAAAAGTCACCGAACTATTAAGCATATAAATAATAATATCGGCAGAGGCAGCATGGATGGTTTTTGAACAGTGCGACCAATAGTAGTTGTCTGACCAAACGAGATAACGAATAATTTTCATTTTTATCGAACAATATTCACTGTACAAAATTCAAACTTTAATTTTCTAAGATAGAACATTTATTTTCCCTTAATAGTTAAATATTAGAAAACAATATTTGAAATTTGCATTGAAGATTGTCATAGACTTTCTTCACAGGTCACAATGCACTTACCCTTTCATCCATCAAAAAAACAAAACAAACAAAAAGATCAAAATTTTTTTCTTTTTTGTTTATTTCCTTTTTAACCAAGTAATTAATAGTTTCAAACACAAAGTACTAAATGTTGGTTATAAAAAAACGAAAGAATAACGTTACGAGTACCTATTATTACGCATTATTATTAAAAATTAATTATTTTTATTGAATTTTTGGTTCGATAAAATACTAATTATCATTAATACTGGGATTAATATTTTTGCAGATTAGTATAGAACAAATGTCAACATATACTTGTACACTAAAATGAAATTTAAAATCATAGTTACTTCACAAAATTCTAGTCTACGTTTAGTTGGAGTAATCACGTTAAATTATTTAATTACATCATCATAAATAATATTATTGGTCATTTGTTGTTCTATGACTAAAAACATTAGTAACTCAGGTCTTTCTTGAGCCATTGCGCTGCCATTATCACAATGGACAATGAACAATTTTGAAAATGCACGTTCGCATGAACAGCTATAGTTACAGGAATGGTGGTGTAAAGTATTATAAAAATATACAAAACATTTTTACCTATCATTTATAATTAGGATATTAATAAAGTTATTAATCGTTTTACAAGCTGTTCATTTATTAATACTATAGAAACGTTGTTCAAATATAAATCTTTGGTTGGGTCAAGTTTTAAAATATTACCAATTGAAAATATTAGATTTATTGTTTCTTAATTAAAACATTAACGATATTTTAACTTTTTAACTTTAGAAGTTTCACATCATTTTCTATACAATGCTTGACATATTACTATATACTTTTTAGAATAATGTGTTATCTAATTTTAACTGAAATATATTTGATTTTAATAATTGTATCATACTTATAAAAGATAAAAAATATAGATATTAAGCTTGAAGACATTAGTTGACTTTAATAATAAGTAGTAAAAGAAGCATGTTTAAAGCAAAAATTAATTTTCAATGTTTTTTAATTAGAGAAACAAATTTTGACATTTTAGTAGAGTCACGTATTTTTTTAATTACAATTATTATGAAAGAATAGTTATATTTTACTGCAGCTACAGATTCGAATCGACAAGGCCGACTTGTAGTTTAAACAGATTTCAATGATATTGGCTTAAAATGTATTTATTTGGCCACTTTTTCTAAAGTCGCATGGCGAATACTGTCCATAAACGAATATAATGGCTCGTCAAGCAATCAATATATATTTTGAATCGTGGTCACAACTCGCGCAGAATTTCACAATCACCAAAAATATTTTGATAATAGTTAAAGAGAAATATTTATTTTGTATAATAGTACATTAGTCACAGGCATAAAATAAAATAATAGATCCATGAGAAAATAAACTAACATAACATAAAATAAATGTTGTCATGAATATATCTGCGTAATATAGCATGGAATATGGTAATTCAGCTAAAATTTAAATTTGTAGCTGATTTTGCAGGTCATGGCTGTGCCTATGAAGATTGTTTTGGTCGAAATGGGACGGTGGATAAGCCATGTGCAGAAGCCAGAAGACCCTTCGGTCATCTCAAATAGATACACTGCACGCATAATAACCATTAGTATGAATTTCGTTGAACTAACTTGTGCACAGTTTTTCTCATCCAAAACTGACATTTTTTTTTATTATGTCTTTAATACGACAATAAAACGTCGATTTACTTAAGCGTACACTACTGCAGCAGTGTAAACATCGCCGACATCAAGTGATTTATGAGTAGGTCACCACCGAGTGCCGACAGACGAAATCTCCGTGAAGAAAAAAAAAACGCCCTTTTTCCCAATATGTTTTTACCGATTTTTAACCTCAGCCCGTCAGAGATAAGGTATAATATATATTATATAGGATTTTTGCATATACATAACTTCGTCAATATATTTTATCGTCAATGTAAAGACAAGACGCTAGTGTGTAGGAGTCGTATAGTTGAGCTATTCTTTTTTCCGTAGATTCTTTATATTTCATCAAATAAAGCAACGTAATAGCTTTTCGTTTCCATCAAAAACATATTACACCTGTTAATTTTAATTTTTTTTAACAGTTAGTATAATGAAAATAATAGTAATAGTAGGCGTATAAGAAGCCAGTAGTAATACATTAGGAATAAACTTCGCAATTACTATGCCAATTAAAATATCAATATCATGAGAATGTATGTAAAACTTATTCGTTATTTAACTGATAAAAACATAGTTTTTTTGTTTATTCGTGTTCACATAATATAACATCTAATATCTATGCATTCGTAAAAATTACAAATTGAGTTATTGACTATTGTTCACTATGTATTTTCACACGTATAGTGTGTATAATAATAATATTACATGAAATAACTTGATGAAAAAAATTATCTTAAATTCCCAAAAAATAATTCAATTATTTTGTATTTTATATTGAACCAGTCGGCGGAAAATCGAAATTATGGAAATCACTGTACTCGTATATTTTTAGAGAGGGGGGGAATGAAAATCGATATTTGTATCATTTAGGGAAAAACTGAATTTTGAATTATAATCCAAATCATAGATAACAACATTATCTAGTGCCCTGCGTATTTTTTTTTTTTGATATTTGAATTTTTTTAAAGTTATATTTATTTAAAAAAAAAAAAAAAGAAAAAAAGTTAGGTTTTTAGTAGGTAACTCATAAAACATGTTTATTACAAAATGGCTACGTAGGGCCCTAGATAATGTAGTTCTTTATATTTTATTTTTTGTTTCGTCCTTCTACACGATGTTTTTAAGTTGTTATATAAATGAAAAATGCAAAAGTAATATTTTCTATAAAATGTTATTAGTTCATAAAAACCCACCATAATGGAAAAATTATATGGTAATGGGATCAATTATTATTACATTAAGAAATAATAATATGGAATATATCAATAGTATATATAGAGTAGGTATCCGGATTTCAATTTTAACGCAAATTGAAAATCACATTTTTTATTACCTGCGGTGGTACAAATTACATATCTATATTTTAATGTAAATCATGGATTCCCGAAGAGACTACTCATTTGGGAAATGATTTACTCTAAAAACGTCACCAAACATGACGTGCACACCACTATATCCCATATAATAATAATAATTCGTATACGATAAAAACACGCATATAACTTCTGAAACCTGTTGTGTTAGTTGTGTTTGTATAGTTTTATACCACGGCCGGTTGCGACGACGATAGTTATAAATCGTCCTGAGAGGTGCCGGCCATAGTAATTTGACAAATTGTTTAATTGTTTATTTAAACGCACAAGTCATTATTCAACGTTTCTATAATATTATGTATGTTTACATGGTTTAAATTATACAACACACGACTAATTACTCTATAGCTGTTTTATCAAACTACATTGTTTACTCGTCCAGTACGTGCGTGCGTCTAGGTAATTTTCGAACTTTTTTTCGAAGGCGGAAAGGTTCTAAGTTTTTAAATTTTTCCACCAAAGTTTAAAACAAAAGAAAAATATAATAACCATAATAATATAATCTCCGATCCTAGTGACCATGCGACCATTGTTATAATGATACCTATGTGAATATAGTATACCTACCTATATAGTGTGAGGTAGACTAAAATCGACTAAAATGTACTTAAACTAGCATTAAATTATTATAATGTAGATATTTATTTTCGTAATACGAGGGTATAATATATAAAATCGGAAAACTAATGAATAAATAACCAACAAATAACATTCACATTATAACTTCACCATTTATATTTATATTTGCTCCAGATAAGATACATTTATAAGCTATGAGCTATAAACAGTAAATTAACTAATCAGCTATTAATGTAATATAGTCTTTAAAGAATAATTTAAAAGAATACACAGGTAAAAATTAAATTAATTAATTAATATTTTAAAATCAGCTACATCATCAAAATAGTATAAATTGTATAAACGAACACAATTAAATGAATAACAGTACCTACGTGCATATTGTATATGACGTGTTAAAACTGAGTAGCAAAGTAAATGACGACGATAACGGCCATAAAAAAATGTATATAATTGAATTTATCTTCGGATAAATAAACATATAAAACAACCTTGAACTGAACACAATTTAACTGGAGAATATTAGGATCACGTGCACTTCAAAAAGTTACTATAAATTGTGTTTATATAATGCGCATGGCTTATGTATAGAAAAAAAACCGTACCACTCGTTAAAAGTATAGAAAAAAAATCCTTCGTCCTTAAAACATTGTACTGGTAAACGCAACCATCTGCGGGTATACATGTATACAAATTGGACATTATCCATCAGCCTTGTCAGATATTGTTTTTAAACAGGGATTCAGTCGATATACCGCTTCATATCATTCTATACCAGAATAGTGGTTGATATTCGCAAGTGAGAATCTAAGATACAGACTTCGAATCAAAAATAATAATAATTTTAAATCAAACAAATATAGGCAAATAAAAAAATGATTAAATATTCTCCCGGAAGATAATATTTCAATAATTGTATTAAATATCTATAATATATAAAGTTTACTTATACATAATTATAAATTATACATGTAAATCGTAAATATTAAGGATAATTCAGCTTAAATTATATTTAACAATATATTAATGTTTTAATAAGTTTATAATTACTTATTATTAAGGTTCGGAAGTTCATGTTGTTCATATGTATAGAATATCTCAAATGGTGCTTTTCAGGTAAACTGCATTTTAGAAATTATTTACATATATAACCTAAAGTTTATTAATAATTCCTAAAAATAATTTAGTAACTATTAATATGAAAATTACCTATCTTAAAAGTTAAATTTAAAACAATGAATAATAAAAACTTTATGGGCCTATTTTAAATGGCAGAAAACGGTGAAATCTATATGCAATAGAAATACATGTTTAAATTGCATTATTTATCAACATAATATACCAAAACCTATTAACAAAAATTAAATGTAAAATGGTCAAAATATTTGTCTAAAAATTCTGGTAAAACATATAAAAACAACTTGAAATTACAAAAAAAAAATGTTACGAAAAATCTGCCGTCTTCTTCCATCACTGATCACATCGTGTATTTTTTTGAATTGGGAGAAGTGATCTTTTGAGTGTGTTCTTGATCACTACGCATAAGTATATATATTGATGGAAATGGAAAAAATCAATCGAAAACGTACAAAATACATAGGAAGATGCGCTCTGCAACGGGTATATAACCGATGCATTTAATATTTGAATAACTTATGTGTTGGGTAGTAACGTAACAGACGTTACTCGTTACCGTAACGTAGTTACTTTTTCGAGTAACGTTATAGTAACTTCGTTATTTAATTTTTGTAGTAACGCAAGAGTAACTACGTTAGTTATCTGTAAATAACTTTGTAAAATAACGCGTTACATATCTATAATATAATATATATAAAAATACAATTTATTCTATAATAAATTCGTCTAAAATTGCCGATGACCCATCATATCTGTGTAAAGTAGATATTTTAACGATCGTGTGATTTTATATAATAAATTGGAGTAGGCGTGATTATTGAATTTTATGATATTCGACTAACGACTATCAGAAAAAAATAAAGAAATTTTTGACATTTTATCTTATTACTTTCATTTTAACATATTTAAAAATGTTGAAAGTAATTAGGTAGTTACTTTTAAATTGAAAACGTAACGTAACGCTATTACTTTTGTATTTAGGTAACGAAAAAGTAATCTAGTTACCTTTTAATTTCGTAACTAGTAACGTAACTTGGTTACTTTTTAAAAGTAATACATACTCGACACTGCTTATATCACATCACTCACGTGCACGAACTTGGGCGCACGGTTCGGTCGTATAGTTTCGCCGATAACAAATTGCAATCCGTCTGTGACCGGACGAAGTTTTGACAAGACTCGGTAAACTTAAGAAGATATCGTCTATATATGCATACGCATACGAGACTCGCGCTCGCACATAATTAGAACGGTTCGCGGACAGACGAGGTGGATGATGAGATGGTCGACGATGGTTGGGGTTTTCGGAAATCAGCATAGTAAACACGGTCAAAAGTTTGTCAAAATCTTCGGTCTTAAAGGGTCTGTCAACGCGAGCAGCACACACATACACATATTATATATATATATATATATATATAATATTAAAATCGGGTACCCTTCGGGAATATCCTTGCGTGGGGTTGTTGTCGGGCCCGACATGCATGACGCAGGGTCCCGTTTACCGGCCGACGGACATGTGTTAGACATATAATATACACATATAATACATATATATATATATATATATATATATATACATGCACATATTATATACACACACACACACACACACATACCGTGTATATACAACATACACACAGGGTCCAAACTTACACGTGTGCGACGAACGGCAATATCCTCCTAAAACATATCCTGCAGTAAACGGTGATAATACAACATATAATATAGACACCTATCATATATTTATGATATTATGAAGGCTAAAGGACCATTATGCGTTTGAGAATTTGAGAATCCTGTTTTTTTTTTTTTGAAACTGTTTTACTACGTGACTGCTGCACGATATACTATTTCATATTACCTATATATTATTATAGTTGTGTTGTGTGTCCCTACTATGATGGCTACCTGTCTACCTATAATGTAATATCAGGTCGAATCGAGATCAGAGATATTTTTTTGTTGCATTTTTGCAAAAAGAAAAATGTTCACCTTTCGTCCGTCACGGATTACTTTTGGTTGGCCGCAGATGTCGAAAATCCTCCTTACCTATAATAGCTATATAATATGCGGTTCACCGCGGTAGTCATATTATTCAACCAAACGATGTAAGCAAATATACACTTATACCTACTACCCAGCTATAATTATGATGTTTTATGTTATATGCTGCGGCCGGGCAAAATGCGTGTTGAGTTATGTGATGGTATAGAACGGATAGGAACTATAACACATTTGGACACATTTCCGATAAAATCGTTATGGTTTTTAAACATTGTAGTTAATTTTGTTCGAAAAATCTGTAAATCTAAATATCTGTTGGATTAAAGATGTATGGCGAAAGGCCAAATTATGAACCGTAAAATAATAAAATACTAATATACGTAATTGATATATGAAATTAAATAATTATATTGTTGATGTAGTGACATTTCACTGATAGTCGAACGCGCATTAAGACTTTGGTTATAAAGAATATGCGTAGATAGTTAAATCACGACAATATCAATTTGATAATTTAATCCTTTACAACTATATATATACTCGTATATATTATATAAGCTAAGAATAAAACAATGACAACTGTTTTAAACTATTTTCTTTAAAAAAAACATAAAATATATTATTTACGTTTTAATTTTTCAATAATGATGATAAGACATATGCTCTCGTATAATGTTTAATGTTAGGTGAGTTAAGATTATTAATAATATGTAAATGAAAATGTATACATTTTTGAATATAGTTCTCAATGTAATATTATGTTGGATTAGATAGATAAAGCTTAAACAGATATACGACTACTCGTATACGCACCATATATATTATTGTATCGATCAATTTAAATTGAATATAAAATTATTTTGTTTGCGAACAATGGTATAGATATAATATTTACATATTAGAATATATACCTACTGTTTGATAAAATATAATTTAACGTTCAAATCGTCGACAATAAAAGAAATAAAATATAATTTAAAAATATCAGAATGTGACTGGCACGATTAAAATAAAAACAAATAGCTATTTTGTTTAAAAAAAAAAAAAAAAAAAACAAATTAAAAGAAAATTTCAACGATCCATCAATGGACTTCAAAGTATCCAAAAGTTTACTACCGAATTCGTCGAAACCGTTAAAAAGCTATTAATTTTCGTTACGAATTCCGGGCATTTGCTCGTCGCATATACGAGATCGAAATATTAAACTTGTACGGAAACAGGACGTACATAATAATAATATAAGACAGAATATTTATTAATAATTGTACTATATTATACTGTAATGTTAGGTATATTATAGAACTTCATGCTATATTGTGCTATAAATATAATCTTAATAAATTTAAAGTAAAAAGATAATAGTAGTCATGTGAAACTTCATGAATATCTGGATTTTAGTATTTATAATATTGTAGAAAATTTTTTTTTTCAAATGTTATTATAGGTAAAATCTATTACCATTTCATAGTTTTATACTTAAAATTAAAAATTATCTAATCATGTTCGGTTCTGAATAACATATTTAAATTAAAATTAAAATATCACTATAAATTGTAATGTTTAAATATAGTAAATTTATAGTGCCTATATTATTTACTACTCTAATAATATACCTATATAAATGATCAAAATTCCTGAATAACATTAGTTTAGACTTGATAAGTCTTTTGCTTTAAAAATGTATTTTAATTTTTTCTGTAATAACTTGATATTAGTTTTTAGCTCATTGTGTGATAAATGTCCCATACACTATCAATTGATGGGTTCGGGGTAAGAGCTGAGCAACTCAACATTTTTTTAATTTTTACGAAAGACTTAATAATTGAACTAATCAATTTTTGATAAAGTTAGACTTTTAAAAATATTTTTTTTTTACCTATATTAACTGTAATACGGCGTATATTCAAAGTTTTGTATTTTTGGAAATGATATTAATAAATATTTAATTTATATGATAAATGAAATTATAAAAATGTCAAGGTTTATATTTTGAAATTTATGATTTTTTTCTCTGGACTTCAAATGTATATGCCATGCAAACATGTCTTAATAATGTTAAAAACTTTGAAAAATAATAGCCATGTATTATCGATGTATAATGATTAATTATATGTACTTATATAGTACTTATAATATAATTTAGATTATTTTTACTATACATATTGTATATAGTTTTTAATAATATTTATTATTTAATCAGTTTATATTGTCTTTAATTAAAAAATATTTTTACTTTAAATGTATTATTTACAAATTTGAGTGTATATAATATTTCGAGCAACCTATAACTATATGTATTCAAGTATTAAGCAATAAAACATAAACAGTAGGTTTAATATATTGAATGTTTTCTGTTTTAAAATGTACGTACATTTTTATTTACGGCCCAAAATGTATATTTTATATTTAAAATAACTTATTATACGTATTTAAATTAACAGTTAAGGCTCGATAATTTTATTAAAGATTATAATTTATTATTATTTATAACTTTATTGAGAGAAAAAATTGAAAATAAAATATGATTAATGATTCTGAACATATATAATTAATAATTATTTTTATTTTCCAAATTATTACATAAATGAAAATGCATAATGACATCATTGGGTTATTTTATAATTATGTAGTTGAATGTTGTTTCTATTAGGGTTATTTATATTTTATATATTAAACTTAGTGTACTGTAGCCAGTAAGTATTAATATTTTATAAAAATATATTGTCAATTTGTTAAATATTCAGAACTATAGCAGAACACAATTTAAATATTTCTAAATTATATCATTTTAATGTTGTAAAACATATTTTTACAACATAATATGTGTATATCACTGATTAAAATGGCATCAATGATACCAGATTAGGCATGTGTATAACTTATAAGTTATAACTAAATATTAAATATTACATGAAAACTGTTTTAAGTTTACTTTAAGTAAAACTTAGATATATACCTAACATGATGTAATTAAATATTTATAACGGGATAAATAATATTTTCTATAGGCAAGCATTATTGTGGTGGATTTTTTTTTTTTTTTTGACCCTTTTGTGAACTAGACAATTTTATTGTAGACCTCTTTTAAATAGACTATATTTTTAAAAGTGAACGTTTTTAAATGTAAACCTACATTTTTATTTGCAATTTTAATTGCAATTTTTGTAATTATTATCAGAAACTATTCATATATATTATGATAGTGAAAAGTTTGACGATTTCAACAAAAAATTGAGTCAGTACCTAAATATAGGTTGAAAAACACGAGTATCCAATGAAGTTCTTGTAATCCTGTAGAAATGAATTTTTTTTAATTCAATATTTGAAATACTGTATACAGTTTAAACAACGATTAAAAACCAACACAATTTGAATAGAAAAAACTTTTTTTCAAAAACAATTCGTCAAAGTAAAATCTATATCCGAAAT
Source organism: Pemphigus obesinymphae (assembly GCA_025469235.1). NCBI lineage: Eukaryota > Metazoa > Arthropoda > Insecta > Hemiptera > Aphididae > Pemphigus > Pemphigus obesinymphae. Next base: position 20,605 of record JAIPRL010000090.1, read on the forward strand.
ACTTTATACTATATTTACGATATAATATCCATGTACATAACTATGTAAAAAAAATCCAGTTAGTAAGGTGTGAAAGACAAATAAGACTGTTTTAGAACGCGCGAAAGAAACTGTGGACATATTATGCAAGGTAACAAATACAACCTTCTAAATCTAATTTTTTCAAGGAAAGTTTGAAAGAAAATAGACAAGGTAAACTACGGAGATATTATGGATACAGAGTATCAGATAATGAACCGGAGAAAAAACGATTAAAATATTATGGAAATCACAGAACAAAGAAAGATGAAGCATGATATTAAATAATTTTTAAGCAAAGTTTCAGTGTTTTACAAAGTGAATAAGTAAAATTTGTAAAATAATTTTAAAAATTTGATGACATTTGTATCTATTATAACGTAATATATACATGAACTCCACCCTGTGTAAATGTCTACAAATTTTTATTTTTTTTTGGAATTACGAGGAAATAACCGGTTTTTTTTTTTAGTTTATTTTTCAGTAGTTATTCCTTTCTTATGCGTTTATCAAAAAATTAACAATACATAAATATAGATACCATTCTGAGCAATTTTTTTCCGGAATGGCCATATGTGAAATGGTTGGATCAAGTTTTCCCGTCTTCCCCAAAATTTGTTATTTAATAGTAAAAATTTAGATAAAAAATAAATATAATGATGTATATTAACTACTAGCTCATTCAGAATATAAAAATGTGTAACACGTTTGAAAAAAAATTATTATTACAAAATTCATGACGTAAGTATATTGTATATAATATTAAAATACGCGTATACTTTGTAAAAATGTCAAATTTCTAGATTCGTTATTTCGGAATTACAAAAAATTAACCCTTTGATTTGCCTTTCCAACTTAGTTTTATTCCTAATACATACACGTTTATATAGATAACGGAAAATCAAAAAATGACTATATACTGATCACGTTTGCTACAGGAATATGGGTACCTATAGTATAGGTACCTACATATAACGTACCTATAACAATTGGATTGAGTCTTTCTGGTCGAAAAGTTGTTTCTAGAAAATAAAAAAAACAAACATCATATTGTAAACCAATTTATTATAGCATCTTTGCTCCGCTCGTAAACAAAAAAAAAAAACTAGTTAGGTTAATTCGAAATGAAATAAACAATATCCAAGTTATAAGCAAACCGCGTTGTCTATATATGAGTAAAATGTTAAAATTTAATATTGTCGTTTCATTATAGTGTTATATTACTCCAAAAATAACTATTTGTTAAATTTTAATACATACTAAGATTGTTTTTCGAAATTTCCGTATATGAATAATTGGGATAGGTAACAGTATTTAGGTATAGGTACCTACTAATATACATTGATGAGTGATATCATAAGCGCCAGATCAATAAATTATTGTTTAACAAAGTGAAATATTATTAGGTACTATACAAACGATCAACACGAGAAAAACAAAGTAAACTTTCAAAAATACCGAAAAGTAAATCGTATGGAACGATTTTACCGAGAAACCGAACACGATGAAAAGAAAATAACCGTAGTCAACGATAATTTGATATTAGAGTATATATTATATAATTCGTTAAGTGTAATATATTATGTGTATTATTATTCGGTTACAAGTATATTGGATTTTAAACGGACCACCACACTGGTAGAGCAAAAATGTATTTAAAAATACTTGACTCTCAAAAGTTACTGTTCTCGTCGATAAAACACGTAATTTAAGTGTAAACGTTATTTTCACCGTCGTCGCCGTACAATATTGTATAATTTGATGTGCGCGGCGCCTTGGTCACTCGGTGGCCGGCAACAACTCGGACACGGGTGTGCGTACGACGACGAAACGTTATGGGGCAGTGCGCGGACGAGGCGGCGGCGGTCGGCGACGTGCCCCCACCGCGGCCGCACACCGGTTCATTCATGCGTCGTCGTCGTCGTCGGAGGAGGAGGCGGCAGCGGCCGCGGCGGCGGCACACGAGGGACTGCCAGAACCGAGCGCCGACCGTCCCGGCGTTCCGATTGGCCGACGGCCGCGGTTACGTATTTCGGATCCGCGCGCACACACGCTCGCCGAACCAACGTACACGCACGTACACTGTGCACGTAAAACGACGGGCGCGCGCGCGCGCGCGCTCTCGCACACACACACACACACACACACACGTCTCCTCCAGGCCGCGTCGGAAGTTGTCGGGTTCTCTCTGGTCGGTCCTCCGTGTCAGTCCGCGCGCTGTACTGTTCCACTCGCCTCCGAACGCGGACCGCCGCCGCAGTCGTAAATTATTATTATTATTATTGCACGCCATAACGTTGTAGCACGTGGCCCGCCAAAGAGCCAGCCGTCCGACGGACACGATACGACGTCCCGTGTATTTCATTTATTTATTTGTCACACGTATCGCCGCGATTGTTGTGCGTATGTTTGTTTGTTTGTTATTATTTATAATCGGTTATAATAAATTCCCGTCCGAACGGTCAGCCGACAAACGCGCGTATTTATTATTCGTGTGCCCATATGAGTGATTTTTAACATATTATACCCGTTATTTACATTCGAACGAACAATTTTTTTCCGTGCGTGTTAAATTATTTTATTCACAATCGTCCATCGTCATTATTTTGTACTTTTCGCGGCTTTTTCTCCCCGCCAAGACAATACATCGTATGCAATTATGACGCGGTTTTCCAACGGAATTTTCGAGACCTGACCACATCGCACGGTCCACGGTGCACGCATCTCACGCACCTCCGCCAGCACTCCGCAGCAGGTCCGCGCGTTCCCGACCAAACATCACATATTATATAACCATTTGCGAACAGCGTGTGTGCACGCGATCCGATCCGTTTAAATGAACATGAGTTCGTATCAGTTCATGAACTGCTATCAGCAGAGCCAGGCCCAACAGCAACAGGGCCGGGCCGTCACCTCGCCGGTGGACCCGCTGCAGACGGGCAATAGCCCCGGCGGAAGCGCGGGCGGCGGAACGTCGGCCGCCGATTATTACGGCCAGGCGGCACAGGGTGGCGGTGGCGGTGGCGGCGGCGGCGGTGGCGTGTACAACGCGGGACCGGCCGGCGGCTGTTACTCGCCCCAGCAGTACGCGTCGCAGTACATGCAACAGTCGTCGCCGTCCATGATCGACTACACGCAACTGCACTCGGTCAACCACCAGCAACAGCACCAACAACACCAGCAGCACCAGAGGTTGCAGGCCGCCGCGGCGGCCGCAGCGGCCGGCGCCCACCTGCAACACCTGCAACACCACGGTGGCGGTGTCGTCGGCGTCGGCGGTCTGCCGTCGCCAGGCGGCGGTGCCATATCGCCCATATCGTCGGCCCTCAACAACAACGTGGTGGGCATGGCGTCCGCGGCCGGCGGCGGTGTCCAGTGCAAGTACGAGGTGACGGCCACAGCGGCCGCCACGCCGAACGGCATCAGCTCGCCGCAAGACCTGACCACGTCTTCGGCACCGCCACCGGGCGCCCGTTCGCCACCGCCCGCCATCATGAAGTCCGTCCGCTCGTCAGGAGGCGGCCAGGTCGCCGGGTCTTCGCCAGCCGCCCAGGGCCCCGTGTCCCAGACGTCCTCGTCGCCCGCGTCGTCCATTTCGTCCACGTCGTCTCACGGCGGCGGCGGTGGCGGAGGCAACGGACCTGCAGCGTCCGGCGGCAAGCAGGGCTCCGGCCAAAATCCACCGCAAATCTACCCATGGATGAAGAGAGTTCATCTTGGACAGAGTGAGTACCTTATAATATTATGTAAACCTTTTTCAAAAAATTGATGAATTTTGTCGTTGTTCGGTATATAATATAACATTTATAGCGACTTTTCCGCGGTCCGTAACGTCACCGTGTACTGTATAGTATATAGGAGGTGTTTGCCGTACTATATTTGTATATAATTGTAAAATATAGCACAGTACCGTTTTAAAATTTTTTAATAAAAAAAACCAAAATCTGAAAATATTTAATTATTAGTGATTTAAGTCGTATAATAATATTATACTATACATAGTATATAGATACTCGTATTATACCCACTAAACATATAGGGTACATATTATATACAAATTATATATTTCAAACAATTTTTGATTTGTTTGAATAATATATTTCATATAGGTAACTTAAAATGTCAATATAACTATAATAATATAATATAAAATATTTGTTTATAGTGAACCGTTTAACAGTTTATAAATACATGTATACTTGAATTTATAAACTGCACGATCGGTTAAATCACAAATTTCGAAAAATATTATTTTAAAAACATAGACTTGCAATTTTAAATTAATTTAATTTAATTTTATATTTTTACAAAATATTTTATCTTATTAATGTCAAATGTAAATTTATGTAGGTACTATATTGATCACAATTTATTAATGTAAAATATATTGGTAATTTATATTTAGCATTATCGGTATAAAATAACAACTATTAATAAATATATAATTGAATAAATAGTATTGAAAATCTAATAAAATGTTCATATGACAAAACCTGTTTTTGTATAATTATATATAATACAGATTAGGTACCTATTTTTTATTAGCATATATTATGGTATTTACATATTTTATAGAAATGTAATATTATAATATAAAAAATTTTAATTCCACAATTAAACGGCTAATATGTATTTAATTGAAATATTTACGAAAAATAACGAATATTTTAAAGTATAATTTATAGGCTATTATTTTGAACATATATTATATGGTACCTACCTATTATATAGAAAACAATAGTTCATTACGACCAAAAATTTGTAATTATACTTATTTTATTCACTTTCTCTTATTTATAAAACAAATTTCAATTTATTAAGATTGATTTAAAAAAAAGCCATATTTATATTTCATCCGTATAACTCATAGTAATACCTTATCTATTTTAATAACATTTTTGCAAATTAAAATTAACTCTATTCTAAAATATTACTCTGTCAAACACTATATATAATTGTACAAATTCTTGTTTAATATAATATATAATAGTTTAACATTTAAATATTTATAAAATTGAAATTTTTAAAGTATTTGTCTACCTACTTATATAGTATTTTATATAGTTTTGTACCGATTTTTCGAGATTATATTTCATTTAGTTCCATAATCTATCATAAAATTAAAATTGACCATCTCACGATTCTAAATAAATATGCTGAATCTTAAGTTAAAAACCAACAGATTTTTTTTTAAAAGAAAAATATTATATTTTTATTTTTCATTTATACTATTAAATAATTTTTTTAGAGATTCATATTTTAGTCTATTTTAAAAAAATCGTAACAAACAGAACATAAAATGAATTTCAATAAAATTATACAAGGACACTAAACCTTCTGCAGTGGATTATTATACTAAAATGCTTTAAAAATATATACTTAAAAGCAATTATTGTACTTTATAAGTAGGTATGTAATAAACTCGTATTATTTCAAATATATTAAACAATATTTAACATTGGATTTTGAGAAATAGTTCTGTAATAACTATATATTTAAAACGAATATTGTTCTATACTATTTAAATATATACCTAACGTTTATTTTAGAGTTCATATATTATATGTAATAATACCACTGACGTTTGGGGTAGTCAAAACTCGATTGAAACCCCGATAAAACTATTGTATTGCAGTTAAAAAAAAATTAAAAACAACCCTCCATCAAAGCGAACAATGTGACCTTAACTACATTAGGTGCTATAAAAAACACTTTAATGACGAATTAATTGTTAAATTACTACGCTTAATAACAGTAGATCTTTAAACGATATTTCGGTATAATTACACGCGAATAATTTAAAAAAAAAACAAAATATTATCGGTATTACCAGTTTTTTCGGTTATTTAAATAAAATATTTAATAAATTAAGGGAGAAATTAGTCTAAAAAATAATAATAGACCAAAATCAAGTAAAAAAATTTCATTAAAATGCAATAAAACTTGACACAAATTGGAAAAAAAAATAGCCACTATTTTAATAACGATCAATTATTACCTATAATTATATATATACCTATTCAAAATAATAACTTCGATATAGAGCATTACAATTTACTCGATGAAATTACGGTTTTAATTAATATTTTCTCTCGAAAAATATCGGCAAGTTCCAAAAATAACACCTATCCAAAGCACATATTTTTATACCTACCAAAAAGTATCAAAAAATATGCAGTTATTTGTATATTAAAAAAATAAAACTTATGTAAGTTGTTAAAATACATAATTTATTATAAATACACAATTATTCCTCTCTGGTAGGATATTCTTTTAAATTGTTTTTAAAAAAATGTACACAGTACTAATCCAACAAATTAAACTATCATTAGTACAGTTTCTATAATCACGTATAAAACATATTTTTGTATGTATTTTTTTTAATGATTAAATCATTTTATTCGGCTTTCACAATGTTTTTGGTTGTCTTAGGCCTCGTATAAGCTCAGAACTATCATGTTCATATATCATCTATATACCAGATATATAAACTCGTACCATAACCAACTATTCCACAACGAATAAATCTTAATATATCGTCACTATATTAACTCACTCGGAGGGGCTTTTTTATCGGAGTTGTAAAGTACACGTATATTATATAACAATAATCGTTCGTCGTCCCTTCCTGAGACGTTTTTGTGTCAAACATCGTCGTCGCTGCTGGTTTTTCCCCTTCGAAAAACATCGTGTTTATCACCCGCGGGGCTGATCCGAAAAACGCATCTTGTCAACAATTACTCCACTCGTTTACATATTATATATTGCCCTGTGCAAAGGTCAGGGGCGAACAAAACAACATCAGTTATAACGAAAATATTATAAAGTCGAGAAAACGTGCGCGAAATTTAAAAAAAAATGTTTTAATAATGTATTTTTTAAGGGACAAGGAGAAGGGTTGATCTAGAAAATTCAAGATTAAAAAATATTTTCGAAATACTGTTTTAAAAATGATTTACGAATATTGTCAAGTATAGGTATTGCCTAGGAATCTTTAAAATATAATTTCAACGTTATTACCATCGGCCGGACCAAAATAAAGTTTCATGAAAACATTATATCATGTATTTTACTTTCCGGACGGTTTTCAAGAATATTTTCTCATCTTTTGACATTTGCGGTCCACGTATAATTAATTATATACTGCAAGAAAATTATATAATTGTTCGACCGACGGCGATAATATATCGGATATATTATATAGTATGATAAACGTTTCGTACGAATAAAAAGTGTGTATAAAACATTATTGGAACCAAGTCATCGACACAGCGACGGCGGCCGAGATCGAGTGTATATTTGCATGTGTATATATAGGATAATAATTCAAATGTCAGTGCGCTGGTTTTTTAAAAGAAAAAAAAAACTTTTTAATATAAATTTTTTATTAGTCGCTGACAATATCCTGCTATAATTATTACCATTATACGCTATACATCATATCACATATTGTTTACGACGACCGTTGCGTAACACGTTATAATATTAAAGCGAAACGATATTATGATAAATATTGTACAAGCGTACGCTAAAATATCGTAATCACTGTGCTCACATTATTGTGCGTTTGCTGCTATTATTATAATAAGTGATAATAATTGAGACGACTGTGTAATGTTGTATTGTGCACAGATATGACGAACGGCGTGATCACGAGGGAACGGGAAAAAGTTTGGCGAATATTTTCGTATTTCTCTTCGAAATCCGCGTGCATCAATCGTTTCGTCTATATATATTATTACAACGATAATATTGTGTATATCCATATATGTGTGTAAGCGCAAAAACCGTATATTTTCTATATACATACTTTCTGTGCGAAAAACCGCAAATTTTGGTTATTTATTTATTTTTTTTTTCATCTCACCGTCCCTCGAGGGACCGAACTACCGCGATACTATTATAGTATAATATAACAGAAGCGCGAATACTAGGGGGCGGCTTGCAGGTGTTGGCGCGGGCGCGCGCTCGCGTAATGGCCGTTTCCCCCTACGCCGGGCGATTTTCGTACCCTAACCCTCCTCACCGCAATATAATGTCGAATGGTAATAAAAATTTTAGAAAAAAAAAAAAAAAAAAAAAACGAAAAAATGGGTAGTAAAACGAACAAAACCGTTTTTCGAAAAGGGGGTTCGGGGGCTCGAAGTTCGGGCGAGGGACCGCGTCCGGGTCGAGGCCCGAACTATTGTGGGACGGTCGCCTGTCAGTCATCATAATGTATACTCGACTATAATGTACCGCATATACACACATATACCTATATATATACACGCACACACACACCTATATAAGTGGTGAAAAATCCCTTTACAGACCGCCTCTACATTGTACATAATATGCGAACACGTGACAGGCCTATATATATAAAAAAGGCGCCACCGTGGGGACGTTTTGAAAAGAATTTTCGAAAAAAAAAAAAAACAGAATCAATGATTCGCCGCCAACGCATATGTGCCATCGAAAAACGAAAACACGTCTAATATATTCCGACGAGAGAAAATATAATATTAGAGCTATATTACGTAGAGTCGTATAACGGTCTGAAAATTTGTAAACTTCATAATAATATATGATATTATATATATTCGAGCATTTTCCCTACCGGATAAGATTCAAAATGTTGATCTCTAGAACCACACGATCATATTTTGGTCCGGGGCGCTTCACAAAACCTGACAATGTCCCTGAACAGCAACAAGTCGGAAACCCAGACCACGAGACAAAGTGATCGAGACCTTAGCGATAACAATAAATTATTGTACAACACTGATAACTGTAAGTTTTGTACAGAACGTGAATACGATTTTAATTCCATACAAAATAAATAGCCAATCCCTAATGTATATTACTCAAACCGATCGTATACGGAAAGAAAAGGATTTTTTACAAAACCCGTATTTCCCACGCGATTTCATAATAATTACGAAAATGTGTCGTGTAGAGAGTGTACCTCTCCCCCTAGCTGGTAGTCATCGTGCAATTGTATAGCGCAACTCTGTCCACGATACATTGTAGCAAACACGCGCTCACGCGTAATACGCGCGTCAAGCCGTAATGACTTTTTAAATTACCTACTCGTAATTAGTCCAAAACCTAAATACCTAAAATATATTGTATATTATCGTAAGTCTTAAAACACGCTATCGAATCTCGTGCTCGAGGACTAGGTATAGATTAAATCGTATATTATATAGACATATATAATATATCATTTATAATTTTTTTATTTATGGAGTATCAGGTTCTCCGCAATGAAACCACAACGAAATCTTGGGGTATACATCATGTATGTAAACACGAATAAAATTGATATAAAATCGCTATTTCGATCTATAAAGTATAGATCGTATAGATCGATGAATTCGCATTATTATATACCTGTAAGTATATCTACATATATATTATATATAGACAATATATAGATATAATTTCTACGGGGCTGTCGTCTTGAGGATATTGAGGACTAAGGACATTAAGTCGGTTGAAAGCAATGTATTATTTTTTTGATTTAGATCTAATTTTCTGATTTCAAATTTGAAAAATATTATATTATAATATAAAATATATTAAAATTCCGTAGGTTCTTTACTAAAGAATGTTGCAAACAAATTTTTTTTATGTTTTTCTTACAAAACTGATTTAATATTTGGAAATTCACTTATTTGCAAACATTTGTCATATGGAAAAACTATTCTTAAAATTCTCTAGTAAAAAACCTACAGAATCTTAATATAATTTTAGAATCGAAAACAGAACACTGCTGTAGGGACCCTTAATTTTGTCAGGCATTTGGGTCTTTACAGATTTTTTTCAATAATTATTTATTATACCAAGCAAATAATAAAAAATATATACCGACATAGCCCATAGAAATATTTTAAAATTACTTAAATATTTAATTTAGAATTTTAAATTATTATTTTTCTGAACATTTTGATAAAATTGCCTATGCACAACCCCTTAAAATTCAAGTACCGCATACATTATCACATATTAAAATCACCTTCTTTTAGTACTGTAAAATATATGTTCAATTATATTGCAAATAATTTTCAACTAAATTAATTTAGAGTCAACTAACTTATTATCAAAATTAAAGAGAACTATACCTCAAGGTGTTTTTTCGAAAAATTAATTTCCAAAATTGTTGTTTAAATATGCTAAAAAAGATTGTTCAATTGTAAGCAATATATTTCACGTTGTATTTGAAATAATGAAAAAAGCTCCGATGTGCACTTTTTCCTTTCATTTTGATAAAAGGCGTTGTTTATTTATTTTATCATGGCTCTAAAATAAATCTGGAATCATTCATATGCAATTTAAGTAGACATATTTGTTTTATTAAATATTGTGATTATACTACAAAAAAAAATGATATTAGTACAGAATATTTTCCATTAATTTTAAAATAGATTTTAATATTTTTAAGTAATTTGATTTTAATCTTTCTTAAAATTGTATAAAAGTTGTCTAAAAAGAACCCCTTAAAAAGTGAGCCTCCTCTTAACATACAATTCCAATCAAAAATTTATCATTCGTCTTATAATGATGTTTACATTGTATATTGAATTTACTTTTATAAATGGTTTTCCGTAATACTCTATAATAGAGTATATAATATTTGATTCGAATATTTAGCCAAAAATAATTCAATTTTTAGCAAAAAATGTGTATAATACAAACCCTTTGTATGTAACCACGTCGATTTTCGTTTTACTAAGTACAATAATAATACACCGTCACCTGAGAAAGAAAATGTTCTATGTAAAAATAACGAATTATTCAGGAGAGCGTTTCAAAGTTAAAATATTTTTATATATTTTATATTTTGATCAATAATAATATTAGTAGATTAAAGAAATTTCAAGATTAATAGACGCAGAAAAAATTAAAAAATGGATTTTTATTAAAAAAAAAAAAAAAGATTTAGAACCTTTTCGTTCTCAGATGACGGTATTCCGCGGATTTCGCAGTTCTCAAATGTCCTTATGTTATTGGTAGTCCTGCGAGCTCTGCGCGTTATGATATTCGTCCGTTTTGTCTTTCGTTAATACATATGCCGTTTGTATTTATTTTTTTCCACGGCGTCCCGAGAAGCGATAGAACGATGACGACTCTTTTTTCAAACGACATTTGATTTTTAAACACATACGCCAGTGACTACTTATATTATCGTATGGTCTACATGTATATATTATTATGTATACAAAATGTATACATACAGACGTTATAAATATATACGGCGTATATCATAATAAAATACAGGTATATAATAATAGTAGATAGAGTGTGGTTATTAAAACGTGCAGATATCGTGAAATAACGACAAATACGAATGAGAACAAAATGCATATATAGGTAAACGTTATTCGGTCGCGTTAAGTTAGGTTAGTGCCCGCCAATACATATTATATTATTATACGGTTAGGTTAAACTTTTATTTTCAAAAATGAATTAATAATAACAATATTATTCGGTATTACGCTTTTGCTATATATATATATATATATGTCGATAATTATATTATATTGTTTAAATCTCGAGCCCATAGCCGGTATAGCCATAGAATTACGCTCACCTTCGGGCGCCGCCGTTTTCGTACGTCTCCCATCATACCCGTACTCACGCTGCCAGTGTATACGTATACTGACCGATAATTATCGTAATCGATCGAGTCGTTGACGGGGGCGTTTATCCGTAAAAAAATCATGTTATTCTACCATATATTATTAGGTATAGGTACATATAAATACATACAATATCTTTGTAATATAATTATTACGGTTATATTAAAATATAGAGTCGTGTACTAGTGTATGTATATATATATATATACGTGTGTGTGTGTGTGTATACAACTGCATGGTCTATGCGAGAGTAGAAACGGTCCAATATGTGTGTGTATGAGTCCGCTTATACCGACGAGAGAGAACGGATGAAATTAAAAACGTGTCCGTTTCGAATATTCGTCTATATATCCACTAAGGATTATTAAGTATGACGAGCATCTCTATATATTATATTATATAATAATAATAATAATAATTCGGGTCGAAAACTCGTATTTTCTTATTATTATCATAATATATCCACGATCATCGCGATAGTTTATTAGGCAGTGTCTAAAATAGCACGAGCTACTCGTATAAGTCCTGCAAGCCAAATACTCTCAGAGGTGCCCACACTGGGTAATATTGCCATATTCGATATAATGTATTATCATTTTTAATTTACATACCATTATGATCATAACAATATTTTGATTACCTACGCACACACTCATATATATATATATCACATTTTTACGTGGTTCAGGACCAGAGGGTGCTAAAAAATATAGATAAAACATATTAATATATTATATACATATAGTTAAAAATTAAAATATGAATTTGAACAATATAAATATAGCTTATATTATAAGGTATTGTAAGTGTATCATAACATCATTATTATACACGTAAAAATTATTGTGATTAAGACCAAAAAAAACAACTATAAACATTTAAAAATGAAATAAATACTATAGACGTCTTATTGAATAATCGAGATCGATAAAAACAAATGACTAAATTAACTTTTAGTGACTATATATTATTATTATTATAGCCACCGATCGCAAATTATTGACTTTTTAATTTTTTAGAAAACTTACATACGAAAATATACATATAGTGTGGTCGGATGAAGTGGAGATAAAAATTTTATAATTAGTCTAAAAGGTAAATTTTATACTGCAGTGATTAGGATATGGATATGGATCAGAATACTGATCAGTAGATAGGAAGATAGAACGGAGAATTTGTGAAGTAGAAATGAAAATACTAAGATAGTAGAATAGCTGTAGAGAAGAAAAAGTGAAAATGAGTACCTATAAGAAGCAATAGTGGCTTAAGCTATAGCTGATAAAACACGAATGAGTAGATTGAAATGGTTCGGATATGTTTTAAAAAGGGAATAGACAACCGAGAGAGTAAGATTAGTAAAGTAAATAGCAGTAGCAGTAGCAGAAAGAATAGGAAGAGGAATATGAAGTGATTGGATATGATCGAATTAAGTGAAAGTTGTTGACTATGGTAGCTGAGTGCTAGCACTAAATAGTTGGGTGAAAAGGCGTAGGATAAGAAGAATAATACATTACATGAAACTAAATGATAAGTTCTACAATTTAAAAAATAAACACATTTAAAGCTGTAAATCAAAAAACTCGGTACATAAGGTAAGTATAACCTATAGGAAGGCCAGGGCCATGAGTTGGTTATACTAAATTAAAATACTATGATAACTATAAGGTGTAAGATTTATAAAGATTAACCAACTGTTGATAATATTGTCAAGGATATTTTCACCTAAATGGTTGATTGAAAAATATTTATTTTGGTGTTCAAAAATCTCAATTATACTGATTCGTTAAGAAAAAAACAATCTTTTAAATTTAAGAATTAGTTTTTTTGGTTCATCTATGAAATTTATTTTTTAGTGAAGTATTTACTTACTTTATAACTTTCATTTAATTTTAATAAACTGAAAAGCAGATAAATCATTCGCAGCATACATATATGCGATTTTTGAGTATTAGATTATTATATTATTATCGGTTTTACCTACACTGTTCTCAAATATATGAGTACATTTTTATATAGAAGTATTTTGTGCTCTAGAACACGTTTTTTCAAGCATTAGATATATATGGGTAAACAGTTTCGTATACCCAAAAGGGCCATTGCCCATCCTATTGGCCGTATATTTGTACTTAACAGTTTAGATTATAATAGTATTAATTTTAGGATTGTGTTTTTTTTTTAAATTCATTTACTGACCTATATACTTTTCGGGTAGAAGAAGTCAAGTAGATATTTTCGAGTCAAGAGCTTTCTAATAGCAAATTATTTTTAGTTTATACTATATAAACAGGTGTCTTTTTGATTTTTCTAGTAGCTTCTTAATCAGAAATTAAATTACCAAAACATTTATTAAAAAGGAAAATAATATTATACCGAACTTCCCTCTTTAGTTTCAAATAAAAAATAATTATCATAGTACACCGTCGGAGAACCAAAGGTACGGTGGAACAATTTATTTTTGTTGTTTGTAAATAAGTATTAAAATTAAACAGTAGTAAATAAAATTGTGTAATTTGGGGATAGATGGACTTTTTTTTCTGCTCATCTAATATAGGCGTCTCTTATAATTGGTCTCCTCCTTTAATGAATCCTGGCTACGCCACTGTAAGCTAGTTTTAAACTACCAACTATCAAGTCTTATGATATTATCATATCGCAGTTTGTGGTTTGTTGGCTTTCGATTTTTTTCCCGATTCATTTAGTCGCGGCAATTACTTAAAACACATTTTACACGCATACAAATATATGTTATAATTACGTTATATTTACATATATAAATATGAATATGTAGTAAATATTTGGAAGAGACGGGCGTGTCTATTATTAAATCTCCCCGAAACCGCTGAATGAAAACAGACGGAACGTAACCGAATTTTCCAGCGGAAGGCGTAAAATATTTGAACAAAAATAATCTTCGTGACTTCGTCACGCCGTTTATAATAAAGGCGCAGTTATCGTCATATAGATATAATAATATATTATAGGTATATATTATTGTATCATTTTTTGGAAAAAAATACCGACTGATCTATCGTGCTTTTCATGTCGTTCTGCAGGTGCAACATTTATCTATTTTTTCTTTGTTATTTAACCGACGATATTGTTGTTTAACATAAACATTAAATGTATTTATTATATTTTTCGTAAATATTGCTCTATATAATATATAGTCGAACATATCTTGTACATTAAGCTAATATTATAATATAACTAAATTATAGTTTTTTTTTTTTTCATCTTCGTGGTATTTTATGGTTATACATACGTGTAATACAAATTTAAATTTAAATCATGACATTACTTTTTATGTACGTTTTTACAATCATTTATGAAAAAAAAATAAAAATAAATATATAGGTAAATTAAGACATTTTTTATTTCGATTTCTTGATTGCGAAATTTGTACTTGTACACGTGCACTAGATACACGCGAAATAACTGAAAAACGGTCAGCCGAAAACTGTGCATGTACACTATTAATAAAACGAATTACATTAGATATGACTGCGACTTGGCCATCGTTGGTGTATAATATATACCAGTCTTGGCGCAACGAACGTTTCCAAAGGTTTTGACTGAATTAATTTTTAATGGACGTTACCAAAAGTTTAATTCGAACGAACATGTATAAAAAAAATAAGAAAGTCGTAAGTGTTCTATCTAAGATGATCTTATACCGTGTATCGAGATTCGTCCGTAATTACATTTTCGAAAATCAAATGGACGCTATAGTTCATAATAAATATATCATATAATAGGTACCTATTATATTATTAAATTATTCTGCAAAAATCGTGTTCATGTTTTTGTAAAAATAAAATTCGATTAATAACACTATATAATATATAGGACCTTGGACCAATATTTTATACTTGGGTTTATATAGTATATATATATATATTAGATAATAATAATAATAATGTAAAACAGTTTTAACGGAACCGAACGATAATATATTTCTGGTCAGTATTGTTTAATATAAATATATTTTTCAACTTTATTTTTCTTTCTTTCAACCGTCACTGTAAATATTTAAATTCGAATCGCTAACATAAAACAAATGTTATTTGATTCGTATACAGGCCCGATTATAAACGCGTTAAGAGCGTTATTTCTTATATATTATATTCGCGATTGTTATGCACATTTCTTCGTGTTCTAAACGTATTAAAAAATAAAATACACTTTCGATCATTCGCACGCGTTCCGATGGGTAAAAACCTAATTTGTCTATTGTAGTGACGCGTCTTCGATACAAACAATCTAACATACTATTATATAATATTATATATACACTGTAAACAATTTTTGGTTGAAATTTATATAAAATGTTCGGCAACACTATCAATCAACTGGTATTGAAAATTAAATTTACCAAACTATAATATTAGTAAATTTACCTATATTATAGTATTAGTATTAAACTCGTATAAATATTATTTACCTAAGAAATCTGGACAAATTTACTTACTTTATAAGCATAAACGAATTTGCATTAATACTTCATATAAATTTACACAGTATTACTAATTGACATTTACATAGAAATCTATACAAATATGGTTTACTTATATTATGATCATGACAGATTTACTTATTTTTATGTGCATAATAAATTCATATTAATATCCTATGTAAATTTTACATTGTGAAATTAGTTGAAATTTCGCAATATTTTTTACATATATATATTAAGGCTGGGTTGCATAAACGTTAATTTGCTACTCACATACGGTTTCATATCGTTAACGTACTAACGGCTCAGTAAATTAAAAGTTTCACACCTGTAAGTTACAGACGTGATTTTCGTTCGGTAATTTTTACAGATCAGTTAAAAGGTTGATAAGGGTTAACTTATATGGAATTACCTATACTGATTATAATTTTGTTACAGCCTGTTCCTACTAACAATATATACAGTTATTACATAAAATGTGGTATGTTATTTGGTATTCATGCGGTTAACCTTAAAATACAAATATATTTTATGCAACACCTTTGAAGTTTTACATACTCTATACCAATGAAACTTGTCGAATGAATAAGCTACAGAGCCGGATATAAATTTACAGACTGATTTGTATGCAACCCGGCCAAGACATACCATACGATTTAATCCAATGACTATTTTGATACACATTTGGACACCATATATAATAATAATAATTTATTGTATAAATATATTAATTACTCGTAGCTTATATTAATTGTATAGGTACAATTATAATAATTAGTGGATACTGAAGTGTGATCTCCGACTTCATCGTGATCCTAAATATCGCCGTTATATAATTAATACCTAGGTAATAGATTTCACATTTACTTGATTCACTTGATACACGTACCTACGCAATAATAATTATTTATTATTTATGTTATACAAGGAAGAAAGATTATATTTTTTACTATATAATAGTTATATTATAATACATAGAAATATTTATAGTGTTATACCCTATAAAAAAAAAAATATGAATTTTAAGGATTTACCATGTCCTTAATTTTAATCTTTATACATTATATTATATTCTTATTTCTTTGTTACTGTCATTATCGAGATTCGGCAGTATGATTTTATAGATAATACAATGCATGTACTACACGGATTTACCGTGAGATGTTTAACGATCCTTATACCGTTTCGCCTCTGTACAATATACGCACATGCCACTCGGGCTATAATACGTTATTATTAAATAAACACGCGTGAAATTACACAGAACACACAGACTTGTAAATTGTAATGTATAATTTATTATAACGTTGTTTATGATATTTAATATTCGTCTTGAATATCATGCATTATGTACAGGCACCTGCAGTGTATACGACCTAAGTAAGTATATGTATACCTACCTTGTACAGGTACAACTTTGGAATTCTGTACGATTTCATGGATAATAATCGATGAAAATTTAATCGTAAGACACGTATAAAAATCGTACGAATTATGTCAATTCGAAAATTGAAAAATAAATACAGTAATGATAAACTAAATACACTCCGACGAACGCTTAAAAATAATTATTGTAGAAAATTCGGAAATAGTTTTCCGGTTGTGCACATGTGATGTCTCGTGGCGGCGCACGATAAAGTAATAATATTATGTAGGTATAGCAATAGTACTCAGTCGCTCGCGCGTGGTGTAAATTATGTTTCCGAACAAAATAAAAAGGAAGAAAAATGAAGGAAAGAAACGTGAACGAAAGGGAGAAAAAAACACATATTGTACGAGAAACGACACGAATATACATAACATATATATATATTGCATATTATATAAGTGTAAATACGTAAAATGTGTTTTTGGCGATCGAAAAACAAAAAAATGAGTAAATCACAGAGAAGACGGGCCTTCGTTTTATGTATGCCGCCGCGAGAGAGAGTCATATCGGTCAGGTTAAATGTGCCGTG
This sequence comes from Pemphigus obesinymphae, assembly GCA_025469235.1. NCBI lineage: Eukaryota > Metazoa > Arthropoda > Insecta > Hemiptera > Aphididae > Pemphigus > Pemphigus obesinymphae. Next base: position 38,661 of record JAIPRL010000090.1, read on the forward strand.
TTACGTGCGCTCTTCGTCCTTTTGACTAGTGCGCCAAAAAGGGGAGCGGCTGCGTGTGTCGTATAATAAGTCGTAATAAATTAAACGGGAATAGAAAAAAAAATTAAATAAAAGAGGAAAAAAAGATTTAAAAAAGTTAGCCCCAATTATCGAAGACATTATAATACGCACGTGTACAACTCGAGTTTGAGACGTCTGAGGTCATATATGACGAAAATATAGCAACACTGTATTGTACTACACAAATATCGACACAGTACTACTATTAAGTACACTAATACATATTCCATAGTTACTATGATTATCGAGCATAGGTGTAAACTAGTTGAGTTATTGTTAAATTTTTAAATTAACTAGTTAATTATAGTAACTACTGTAAAAGTGTAAGCTTATAGAAAATTATCTAGTTAAATAATGTGTAAGTTAGTTATTAATTAGATGCATTTTGTTCATTCAAAGCTAAGTTTATACCAAAAAGGCAAAAACTACTTAATTTAGGACCAAAATACATTGAAACTGAAACGTATTAGTTTTTATACTTACCCTTATTTCTTTAGATTTTATGTAGGTAATTATCAATTATTGTCTACAATTATAACAATTATATTTTGTTAATATGAATAATACTCAAATTATAGTTGTTTTGGACAAAAAAAATGAGTATACACTACCATAATAATAGGTATGCCTATCATGGAAAAATCAACATTATAGTTAACTTAGTTAAAGGGGAATTCTGGTTTAAAAGGCTTTAATAGTTGCAAAAAATTTCAATGAAATTTCGAACAAAATATATAAAACCAATCATTTTGAAACTTGGACTATATTTATTATGTTTCGTGGAAAAATAAAAAATTTAGAATCTTAAATTTATCAGTGATGTATATGTATTATGTATAGCTTGTTGGTGTGAAACCTACATCGTACTCAATTCTCGATGGAAATGAAAAATAATTAACAATTTTCAAGTACATTAGAAAAGATGAACTATACATAACGCAATAGAAAAAATCGCATTAGAACATAATAATTTTAGGACCGGAAAAAGTCATGACTTTTTTTCGAAAGTAGGTAGTTAGGTTTATTTTTTACAAACCAACGTCATAACTACAATTGTAGTTTTAATAAATATTTTAAAGTTTTTTTTTTTTTTAGTTCATCTAGAAGAACAGAAAATTTAACGCAACGCTCAAAATCCGCACGTGCATATTATATAGATATATACATATATGTATATGGGTGTATGCATATATATGGGTCAATTCTAACATAATATAGTAATATGTATACTCTCGTGTATTATAGATTGTGCCGACCGCGACGTTCAGAGTCGCTCGAATCTGGAAAAATGTGATTTATCATTGCTTTCGAGAATTCAGTGTATCCAACGACGACCGTAGGGTTAAATAAAACCTCGGTTTTTATTTCAGAAATTTCAGAATTTTCATATTTCAACCACAGAATAGATGAAAGCAGAATGGACACTGCTCTAAAATTGGGATAACGAACTAAATATCAATCAGTGTAGCCTTAAAGTATATTTTTTGTTTTTCTTTTATCACGGTGATATTGTTCGGTGTTATCGTTAAATTAACAACATAGATAACATTTTATCTGTGATAATAATTTTGAATTAAATAACTGATAACTTCAATAACTCATGTCTGGGTTTAGTTGTGTATATTGATTTAACATATTATTTTTTTATACATCAATTTAAGTAATCATAAGAATAATATTGTCAGTCTAAAAAGTTTCAAAATCTTCAATATTTTTAACCATACCAATATTACGAGTATAACATATTATATTGACAGTCCTAAGTCTGAAAAATGAGTTAGAAAATATTTTTATTAACAACTTTCCCCACAATTGCTATCGAAGATGGAGTTGCGGTCAAATTGAAAATGGATTTTTATAATGTTCCTTTTAACCAAACTTGTGAGTTTTTTGAAAAAATATATTATATTTACAGCGGTCAAATTTTTAAATAGAAACTTAATGTTAGAAAAAAAAAAATGAAGAATAGGAAAGTAACTATTCTGACTCATTTATAAATTCTATTGTTCTATTTAGATTGAAATATTGTTGTTGATAATGTTGAAAAATTTGGAAAATAATATTACCGTCTCAATAAATATATAGTCAAAAAAAAAAAAAAAAAATAAGATCATATAGGTACATATAATATACTATAAATACTACGTATAATAATATGTACTCGTACACGCAAATACGATTTACACCGACAAAAAAATAATGAATATTTTTTTCATAAAAAGTATTCAAAATACTAATAAAAAAATAGTGTTATACTTATTGTAAAGTATTATATTATTATACATTCCCCGTTTGAAGGCTGAGCCGGTTGACGTTTAGTACCTATATGGGTATGGGAACCCACGATTTCAACCCGTGTAATTTTGTTATCAGCGTCCGTTCTGTTATCTCTGTGGTCGAACCTCGCCGACGATATTTTTCGTTCCCGACCAGACCGGGATTGAACTTGCATTTTCGGGCCTCACGAATTTCTCAGTTACCCTAGGTCTCAAATAACCCGGGCCGATCGACGTACTAAAACACACACACACACACACACACACACACACACACACACACACACACACACACACACACACGCATGTACACAATCTGTTTTGTACGTGTACTATAATAGTGATGTTTTTAAAGGGGGCGACCGTGCACCGTGTACGCGCACGGGGACCGTTGCGGGCCGAGGACGTCGTAAATTATCGGCTCTCCGCCCCCACCCGTCCCGGGCCCGCGTCCGGCGTTAATTAAATAACTGTAATGGAGATGATATTGAATCGTACGCGCGCACGCACATAATAATGCGCGCCGGAGAGTAACGTTTAACAAAATAATAAACTACTACTACTACTACTACTACTACTACTTGTTAAAATATATTAGTGTGTGCGTTGAAAATGTCCGATGAAGACGTTTTTATGGACTGCGTATATATCATAATATATATATATATGTATATTATTATTATTATTATTATACGTATACGAGATGCGCGCGTGTGGCGATGATCGCATTCAATATTCGTGTCCGAATGATTTAAACGGCGTACGTGAGGCAAACAAAAAAACAAAAATCATATATTATATAAAATATTAATAGGTATCCATAATATCGTTTCTCGATAATACGTGTTAATAGTCCGTAATATCAGGGACGGAACACTAGGGTTAAACGGGGGATGATTAATCCCCGGGCGTGTGAAATTGTTCGAGGGGGCGTACAGTATTTTACGGGTCTAGTTTAAATATTATACTTAGAAACAACACATGTATCTCTGAAAATCTACTCGTAAGGGCGCGTAATTTATAAAAAAAAATTTTTTTTTTTTTTTTGGCTCATTTGTGAATTTTTCAAAGTAAATTTCTCGATTTCTGGGGAAATTTATACGATATGGAGTTTTCGTCTTCATGCGTTATCAATCCTAGTTCCACCTCTGATCGGGGACGGCGTTACGAGTTCCGGGGCCCTAAGCAAATTAATTTTTCCGGGCTCTAATAATACGTACTCATTACGCGCTCTTATGCAAACCCAATAAATGGTTAGGTATATATGTACCAGTGGAACATATACTAGCCGCTTCTATTGCTTCTCCAGATTAAATATTGAATAACTTTTATAAGAATTGATCACGACCATATTATTATACTGTGAGTTGCTCCTTGGATAAATCCTAAATATTATCGTAAAGGTGACACAAACCACTAAGGCATTAACTGAAGTTTTTAAAAGTTATATACCGATAACAATTAAGGTAAACTTGAAAGTTTCCACTGCAATCTGAAACTTTTTTGTGCGAAAAACTTTTAAATTCAATACCAGGGATAGGCATAAACTAGTTAATAAGTTAAAGTTAAATTGAAAAGTTAAGTTATTGTTAACTTCTTAACTTAACTAGTAAATTTGGTATACTGTAAACATATTGAATTATCTAGTTTAAAAAATGTGTAAGTAGGTAAATTAAGAAGACACCACATTGTCTATTTTTAAGGGGTTCTGTATAGGCAATTTAAGGACATTTAAGAGAAATTGAAATTTTACAATTTATTAATACACTTAAATTAATTTTAAAATTAATCTATTAAATGTATAGATTACTTTTAAAATTTAATTCAATTTAATTTAATTGTATATCTAATATAGGTAGTCTCATATCCGTAGGTAACGCACTTCTTATTGTGTTACCTTCAGTCAAAACCATGTTTACGAAAAACAAATTACAAAGAGGTGTTTAAAATGATTTTATACTTTTATACATAGTTAAAACAACTATTGTAAAATATTTAAAGGACAACATTTTATAGTATGCTTTGGATCAGTTTTGGTTCTCTGGTGGACCAGCTGTATAATGTATATATGATATGGACCACTATATTATCACGGTCGATATAAAATAAAACAACGACATTTACTACAAAAATATGTATACAAATCATGACTAAAGGCGATATATTCCACGCTCTCCGTGTATCTGCCGTTCATACAAAATAACTCTCTGATTGGTTGAACCACCCGGTAACTTGTGGTATACCATCATGGTTAACCATGTCTACCGATGTATAAACTTGGATACCATAAACTCGAACAATATTGTTAACTTTATCCCGTGTGGTTATCGTGTTGTGTTATCAATTCTCAAAGAGTCCAATTACGATGAGAATTTTATTAGTTACCTATATCAGAATTATTCCATCGTATAATAACGTATAATATTATAATATTAAAAAAGCGTCTTTATAGGTGTGTCGGAACAATAATAGCCGGGAATACGGGTGAAAATAGGACATGCCTTCTTAACAGGACATTATTGTCCTGCGAGACCTGTGGTATTCACGTAAGAACCGTGCGTACACACAGGTCGAGGTACCTATAAATAATATTTTTTACAATAATATTGTGATTATTGCCGGGCACACCATATTTATATTGTATACAGGATGGGTGACCTACCTATAATAAATCTTCACGGGGTTGTTGCCCGCGTCGTTGTCGGTCCCTCTCGGAATACCTACACCTATACATGTATATGTTACATAGTAATGCATAATATACGTATGCAGTTTTGACGGAAGTATACATACGTACGCGCGTGCGTACATTATTGCAGAGATCGGATTTATTTTCGAAAAAAAGCGAATGGAAATTTTTATTTTTTTCTCTAAAAATGTACACGTGTCAGATGTACACAAACCAGACGGAAACATATACTCGACGAACGCGTAAACACCTGCAACAGAAAGACGAGCTCCGTATACAGTAGTACGTATTATATAATATTATACTGTATACATATTATATTATTATTTTGTAAGAGAAGTTTAGTGTTACTTTATATTAGTATATATGCCTATTATTATTATCATTATTATTAATATATTATATATATATATATATATAACCATCGCTGGTGGCGGCGGCATTTGGTTCGCGTGATTTATGCATTGTATAAACGTCGAAATCATTGGATTTTTGTCTTTTTGGCGGCGGCGACAAAAGAAAGTTATAATTAAAACTTTATTCACCGTGTGTGCGTGCATATAATATTCTGGCAAAGTATTTTTTTTTTTCTTCTGTTTTTAATATGCATATTATTATATACGTACGTGTAAAAAACCGTTCAAAGATTTTTATATTTTAAATGAGCGTTAGTAGTGTGTTTTGTAGAATGATTTATGTGCCGAACAGAGGCGTGGGCCATAGCATATATATATATATATATATATATATAATATATATATAATATTATAGAGGAGTAGCGTATATAGTCTCTTTTCTATATAATAAACCCACTACCGCTACATCTCGCGCGTCCTAACGGTGTCGGTATCCACCGCTGCCGCTAGAACTGTATCGTGAGCTGATAATAAAATAATTATTTAAATTTATAAAATATAGGTACTATACGTATAAATACATGTATTGTGGTATTGAGGAAAATATGATATTATATGGTTTTGGGGAAAAAATGAATGCTAAATGTCGAAATATGAAGATGGGGAAACGGCGAGATTTTTTTAATATTTTTTTGCTATTCATCTTCCCGCGGCTAACTTCACGGACATTCTCTAACCGACAACGACGTCTTCGACGCGTGAAAAAAATATGTTTATCGCACAAGCAGCCATAATTATATTCATATGTGTGCAAATAATACTCATAATAATATACGTATCGTTAAAGAATTTTATTTTAATAAATGTTTTGGTGAAAACACACTATTATTACAACTCGAACGAATCCGTTTATTTAAAATTATGTATAATTCGCGGTGACCGATCATGTCGGAAAACTTGAATTGGTACGAGAACGTAATTTCGGTGTTATACGATTCATATAATATAATATATGTACTTATCCACTGCAGTAAACTACAATTTATTTTAGCTGATCATTTGGGAATGTTGTGACGAGCGGTGTTCCTATAGCGTATTTACGGTAAAACGTGTTTACGCGAAAAAAGTGTTGAGGAGAGAATCGGTCCAAATTACGTGATAAGTAGTTATATTTTCGGAAAAACATTTTTTTTTTTATCATTTTTATCACTAAGAAACCCTGATGTTTACGTTAATTTTTTTTTTTTTAATAAAAATCAATTGGACCAGTTCGATTGTGAATGTAATTTTATTCTAGTTTTATTTGTCATCGCGCGATGTAAACACATCGCGAATAACAGTATAATATATCATATTTACCAGTCATGCGTCGTGTATATTATATAATATAATATGTAGGTAGGTAGGTAGGTAGGTAGGTACTCGTACTACATTAAAATCAAACGAGGACGATCTCCGCCATGAAACTGACGGCGGTTTGTTTTCAAGTAACCTATTCCGAAGAATCTGTCGAAAATCCTCATATACAGCACTACCGTTATAATATCTGATCAGCGACTCATAAATATACCTGCAACAGGTCGTAATAATATACTTTCGGTTTTGCGAAAAAAAAAAATAATAATAATAAATACAATAAACGTATAATGTATAGAATACAACGGGATCAAAACAGATAATTAAACAAAAATATTATTATATTATTATAGTTATATAGGTGTATATACACAAAAACAAACCATAACAAAAAGAATAGTGGACGTAAAAATCAATTTTCCTCGGCAGAAATTCGGTTTTTTTTTTTTCGAGTTTTGTTTTTTATATTGTTTGACATCCCGACCGCCGCAGCCTATACACGTATATATATATATATATATGCGTTCCGCACGAGGCTTACATGCTTGTCCCTTATAGTGCACACACACGCACGCACACGCAATCTCACGTTTGATTTACGATCTCCGGGTGTGTATCAATTAAACCGTTTCCCTTTGGCCTAAAAAAAAAAACACACACACACACATACACGAACACACACACACACACACACACATATATATATATATATATACACACACAAGTACGCGTACACGCGGGGGACCCTAAAAAATATAAAAAAAACAACGAGTCGAACCAATTCCCATGGCGTTTTATCACTAAAAAGTCCGAGGTCTATTAGCCGATCGCGCAACACCCCGTGGGAGGAGGGCGCCGCCGCCACGGTAAACGAGAGCAGCTGTACGCGGCGGCACTTATTCTTTATTATTCGCATTTTGCACATGTACACACGCCGGACTTTGCGAGAGATACGTGCTTGTATAAGAAATCGTAAATTTTCCAAAGTCCACCTCCGCCCTAGGTCAAAAAAAAAAAAAAAAAAAAGAATAAACCGTACACTATATATATATATATATACACGTATAAAACGCGACTGAGATATCTCGGGGCGAACGAGTGACAGACCCCCCGTGCAAGGAATCCCGGGCACCCAATTTAAACGCCATAAATTTCTCTCGGGCGGTGGTTTTTCTCCTCGGTGTGTCTTGCGTCTGTTATTTTTATTTCCCCTACATATCATGTAGTATATATATATATATATGTAAAAGCATACGGACCCGTCGTCGTAGTGTGTCCGTGTATATATGACCCCCTCGAATAACAAGAGTGTTTAACCTTTTTTTTTTTTTTTTTTACTTCACCGTTGTTCGTGTGTCGAAAATTGATTTAGAACACACGCCGAAAGAAGCAACTGGTAGTCGTGGCGCCCCACGCGGTATTACACACACACGCCACGAACGATAAATAAATTAATACCGCCGAGTATATTTATTTTATAATTATTTAGAGATATTTATTCGCATTATCGTACGATAGTCGGCTTACTTTGCGTGCAAGTTTTGTGTAAGTATATGAGACGAGGGTGTGGCGTGTGCGACGACCTAGCGCGAAATGACGCGCTCGTGATTTACGGGCTGGAAACCGGTTTTACCGGTGGCGCGACCGCGGTAAATATTGCCGGGCCCGGGCGCTTCGGGGTTCGCGTCGCACAAATTTACGCCAACAGATTGTGCGTACGACCGACGATGACGGATTCGTAATTCATACATAATACGTATATTGGTCCACTGTAGGTACACATCATATTTTTAATATAACTCCCATATGTATACATGCAGTATATGTCGACAATATTATAATATATTATTCTCTAAACGCGTGTGACGTACCTGGCCAAGAATTCGGTTTTACTTTTCTATTTTCTCTCTCTCTCTCTCTCTGTCCAAACGAACGTGTTCATCCTTAAACCGTCGGCGTACGTATACTGCATAATACTATACCACATATTATACCGTACCTATATATAGGTTGTATGTACGGCACTGCAGTCGACCGGATTCGGTTGAAGGTGATTTATCGCGTGTGGTTTCGTGTACCGCTGTGTGTAGTCACATTATTCATAATCCGGATGGACTTACTACGCGTAAACGTCTTTGGATCTAACCAAACTGTTCAGAAACGTTTCATTTACAATAATGTCGTTGTCTGGACGCGATAAAACAAGCGACCGAAGAGAAATGGCCCGAAAATTCAAAGGCGTCTTTAATACTGCTCTCTGCAGGTTGGGATGTCAGGTTAATATTTTAATAAATATGGTCACTATACCAAATTATCAAAAATGAGAGTATTATATTATATAATGTTATTGTTACTTTGAACATTCTGCGGTAATTTTTAATCACATTCATGTGTTTTAATATCTAGAAATTTGATTTTAAAATATTGTATACTGTATAATCAAGATATATATGCGAAAAAAGATAAATTGTCATTTTCCCAATAATTGGCTTTTGTAGTTACTCTGCTTGTGTTACTACTAGAAGGACAGTATAGTATTATAGTGTACTTATAGTGCCGAAAGTCTTACCTATTTTGAATAAAAAAATATATAGTGTATTAATGTAGTTTTTACGGTAGGTATTTGATAATAATTCTTTTAGGCAAAAAAAAACAGATATTATGACATGCTATGTACTATGTATACTTGCTAGTTTTTAGTTTTATTAAATCGGTTAGAAGAATTAATTTTATGACAGTTTTCTCTAATGTTTATAAACAATTAAATTGTATTCATTCGACGATCATGCCAATTTACTCGTATAATTGAATATTGTTCATCAAATAATACTTAATAGTACGATACGGACGTATCATTGACTTCTGCTCCATTATATGAAGTTTCTGAAAATTTTGATTTAATGTTTTAAACGAATTTAAGCTTATTTATAATACACATAAGCTAATTATTTTATCGAAAAATCGAACATCTGTCTATAATATAATGATGAAACGTCTTTGGGTGACGAATAATATTTATCTCGTGGTAGATGATCAAATCCGATATTGAAAATTCATTGCAAGAATAATGATTTTTAACGTCAGACAATCAAAATAGATTTAAATACGCCAATTACCATGTTTATCACTCTCTCATGAGACATTTCGCAATTATCATGTATTTATTTAGCGCACGCGTTCGTCATTGATTCGTCATGGGTCATCTGTATATTTCAGGACCAATAATTAGACACACATTCAGTTATATATGTATAATTTTACATTTAGGCTTTTATTTTGTCACATCAGACTTATCATTTGGTGAGTCGTTCAGGCCACCGAGGCCGTTGTGATATACACAGTCACCTAGACCATATACATGGTATACCGTAGAAAATATTATGATGTGATAACACTAAGCGAGGTAGTATAATATCGTAACGATCACGTTACACACAGTTTATAATATTATTAAATATTAGGTATATTATAATTGAATTAGACCGATTTGGGGACGACCAGTTTATACAATACACGAAGTCATTTCCTGGTTACGAAATATTATATTTAATATAATATTTATATTAACATAATATTTTCTGACAAATGATTACGATGAACGTTAAAAAAAAAAAACTAACGATGATCTTAATAATCAAAAATAAAATTCTTACGTGATATATAATATTATAAATTCATGTATTCATTAATCAGTATATACTGTAAAACGGAGCCTTTGCCCCAGGCACCATTACGGTGAGGCACAAACTATAAACAAAGTTTATATGTCTGCGTTTATATTATTATATAATAATATAATATAATATATAATATAATTAATAATAGTATATTTATATTGTTTATGCGTCCCATTTTCAGAATTATGAAAATTTACGAATGACCTTCTGGCACTGAACATTTTACTAAAATATGTGTACTTTTAATGTGCCCAAAATACATGAAAAGTCTAAGTATAGTAATGTAAAATTATACATTTAAACTCATATGAACTGTGATTTAAATTTGTAACTGATCCAATTAATTCATTCTTTTTTATATAGCCCATTCATTAAAAATTAAAAACATATTTATTTTGACAATTTAAATTTTAAACTGTTGTACCCAAAAAATAATTTTGTATTTATTAACTCGATGTCCCCAACGAAGAAGAACGTAACATCATCATATTCATAACTTTTAAGGGCCGCAAATTAAATCTTTAAGACATGAACATAGATTTTGTCCCAATATTATAATACTTCATATTTTATTTTATTTACTACTTTCTATATAGGTATGCAGTCTAATTACTACCGTTTTCGCTGAGGGAAAAAGTGAAAATACGTCATCAGATATTAGAAATAAATTAAAAAGTTATAAAAATTGAGTTATGTATATATATTTTAATAATGTAATTAGGTACCTAACTATAATAATAATATATTATACAACTATATAATGATATTGTTAGTTTTTAAACAACGCTCAATGGAAAAAATTGGTATTGATTTAATAAAAATTAATTTTAGTTTCGGGAGCGTATATAACACGATATTTTTAAACACGTCGACAATAATATAACATAACACTTGATGTGTTTTGCTACCGAATTCCTAAGCCTATTCGAAAAACACAATATTATTGTTATTTGGTTGATGAAATAACTCGGCTGGATCGTCGTCGTTGCCGTCAGCGCCTGGCCGCTGACCAAAAAGTCTTCGTTTGCGTCCGTCTACTACCCCATCAAGGTATATTCACCAGTCTCCATTCATGTAATGTCATCCTCTTGCAGTTCGAATACCATTACCACGGTGTTGTAGCATATCACATTTTAGGTTAAACTAAAAATTATCGTTTTTTGTAATGTTCAACCACTACCGTCCTTATCATGGGTAGGGGTCATATATTATGTATATACCTATACTTAATTTTATATTTGTATTTTGTAGTAGGCATAGTTTTTCATATAGATTATATTTCAAATAGTTGCTCCTATCACAGAATTTCTATATAAATATTTAAAAATCCAAAATATTGTCATTATATATATTATATGTTTGACCAAATACCATTCATGTATACATTTTTTGTGATTTTATTTAAAAACGATACGTTAAACAAAAATTTGAATGTGCAATGAATACAACCGACTGAAATAGAAAAGAGTCGTCCAGATACAGTTAGTGAAGTTGATACGTCGTCCCATGGATTTTCGAACAGTATACTATTATAAGTTTTAATTCAAAACCATAGATAAATTATTGCATAAAAAAAAAATCGAAGTTTGATATAAAATTATTTAAAAAAAAAATAAAAATAAGTAACCACCACAATTATACTAATTATTTTGTTATATCGTCGGCAACATTTATCAAATATTTTTGTTATAATATAAAATAGTTTTTCTAGAAAACTACTTGAAATATCGAAAAGTGAACTGTTTAAAGTACCCCAGAATCAATTATTATCTATTAAAAAAGTCTTTACTAACTCTTTACTCCAAAACTCCTATACTCTACACATTTTACACAAAAAAATGTGTACATACAAAAAACATACAAACGCACACACACATCATCTGAAAATCTATACATTTCTCGTTTATTATTATAATTATACGTGTAATAGTTTTAAACAATAGAAAATCGTATATTAGAATATTAGACACATATACCGAACGTATTTTTAAATTTAATACTACTGCACAAAGTGCTCTAAAATCAATATAATAATTAAACCGAATCTCAAATTTATATTTTTTTAGTATATATTATAAGCACCTTATTAGTGCTTTATTGATACTCTATTGGTTATTTTTTAATTGTGTTAAGTATGCATTCTAAAAAATCACTAGTTATTATAATTATAAGATGATGTGACACGCGACCGTGACGATAGTAACATGTAAAATGTAAATACATAAATTATAACATAGATCCTAATAGGTACATATTATTATATACATAAACGAGTAAAACAGATGACGTAAATTTAAATGCATAAATTATTAATAATTAGGTATGCATCCATGTGACACTAATTAATACGATAATCCATTATAACAGTTTCATTTATGTGATACATAATGATGATTTGATTAACACAAGTTTATATAGAATTTTTTTTTTTTATGTTTCATATAATACCTATATTATACAAACTACTTATTATATGTGCAAGTATTTTATTTTTACACATATTTTGTTAAATTTAATCGATTTAATAAAAGTAACGTTAACAAGTGCATATAGCTGATATTAGAAAAAATTAAAATTAAAATGTATCCATTTATATTTTTGTATATATTATTTTATAACACATATTTTGAAATTAGGTTCGTATAATTAAAAGTTGTCGATTACTCATTTGTTTTTCCATTCGACACATAAAAATTTAATTATTTTAAATTACGTGTGAATAGAACACCAGTTTTAAATAACTTTTAAACTGTACGAAAATGATTATTTTTTAATTAGACAATAATTATATTAAACGTTAAATTTCACAATACCAACTATATTATACTGTTTTTGGTTAAAAATAACAATAAATAGGTACATTTAAGGTTATCAAGTCATACTAATTTCCTGTGGCCGACCATCGTGGTGAAAAAGGGTCAGGACTCAGGAATTATATATATTTTTTTTTTATCAATTTATGTTTCACCGGATGCGTGTATATATATATATATATATATATGTATTATCGGTCGAACAATTTGTATATACGAATAAAAATTTTAGTTATTACTTGTTAACGACGTACCTAGTGGTATACCTAAAATATTAATATGGTTTATAATGAACTATATCAATAACAATTTAATACTCGTACTATTTATGTATATCTACTGTATAAATAATCATTTTTAACAGTAATATGTACATAAAATTGTGTTTATTTGATTGTTTAAATATATTAATTTGAAGCCATAAAAAAACATCAATATTATTTATTTATTTTATTGATGAGTGTGAATAAAGTTTTTTTAAACTGATAAATAACAAACGAAATTTGTCCACTAAAACATATTATTTTATTACCTATGTGTAAAAATCTATGTATACGAAATTTGAAAAATTAATAAACTTACATTAATGATTTTTTATGTATTATCTCTCAGACTAATTCATCTGTTGCCCAAGATTGATTTATACCTATTATTTAGTGAGAAAAATAAATTATTATTAATGCTGGGTATTATCGAGTTAAGAAGTTAAAAGTTAAGTTTATTTTAACTTTTAATTTAACTTTTTATATTTAATAATTTAACTTCTTTTTAGATATATTAACTTTTAAATAATGAGTTCATTTTCATTAAAACTCAGTTAGGTTAGTTTTGAAATAATTCAAACATTTTGAATTCATATTGTGTCTATTGTCAAAATGGTTGAGTAAAAATAAATTTGTTTTTATCGTTTTTAGTAATTATTATATAAATTAAACAAGAATACATATAATATACATATATATATTATACTATATAATAATCTTTCCGTATTATAAATTGAGGAATATATTAGATTTCCCACCAATAAATAATATTTAGGTAAGTACAAATTTGCAATGAGCAATTTCCATTTGTTAGAATTTTGAAAAAAAAAGAGTAGGTACCTACTAATTAAATATTTGTATGAACCTATTTATTGTTAATTTTAATAATAATTATTAGAATTGTATTATAATATTTTCAATATTATTATGTTAATGATTTTTAAAAATTTTAAAATGATTGAAGTTAAAAAATAACAGTATTTCCAAAAAAACAATTGATAGATATCTACTTAATTATACTTGTATATCTGAAATATTATATTAACTCGTACAAAAAAAAAAATTTATTTAACTTAACTTTTAAGTTTTAATTAAATTTTATCATTAAGAAGAAAAACTCTTAATTTTAAACTTTTACTATTTTTTTTCTATTAATTTAACTTAACCAAGTTAAAAAACTATTACATTTCTCACTTTTCTCAGAATCTAAAAAAATCATTAACTTGCCCAATATTGATTATTATTATATTGCTCTAGGTATACTAGTAAGTAATAAGACGTATACCTGCAAGGCTATATAATAGCTATATCTATGGTTATATTAATAGGCTATAGTATATTTACACTGTATAGAAACTAGAAACTTGATTTGTAAAACACCTAATAAAATATTATATATAAGAATTTGTGTAAAATAATTTAAATACTTTTATGTTTATTTCACAAGTTCAGGAAAATAGTATTCAAATTTAATTTGAATTATTTTTGTTATGTATTTGTAATTTTATTTAATTACTCATATATTTTAGTGTAAAAATAATTAATTTTAATTAATAATATCGTTATAATATATTAAAACGTACCAATATGAATAATACTTTTCAAGTTAAAGTTAAAATATTGATGTACTGTGTAAGAATCGATACATTATAATATGACTTTTGTTTTTTAGAGATTTATTTAGACAAATAAATATTATAGTTAAGCGTAGGTACATAAGGAATAATTATTTAGGTAAATATTATATTTTTAATAAAGTATTTTAAATCAGTAGGTTCCTAAATCGGTTAATATGTAATTAAATACTTTTACAAGACGGAGAACAAAACATTTTTTTTTTGTGTCTTGGCACCGTACAAATAACGTTTAAATCGAGTTTTTTGATACGGTGAGTAAACTTTAAAGTACATACTCGAGTCGTTTGAGAACTTAGTCACTTATGGAACTTGGCAAAGTACGGTCGAATTGTTTATTTTTAACCTTATTAATTTGGCGCTTTGAATGCATTTGCATTTTTACGTATACATGTACTGACAGAATTTCAACACGTTAATTTTTAATCGAACACATAATATATAATTTTATACCAACCTATAGTGAAAATCGTTCAAAAAGTCCTATTACAAACCATTGTTTTTATAATAAGCAAAAAGAGTGTAAATTATTTGCTTGAAATACCTAATAGTTTAAATGATTTGTGTAGTAGTAAAAGTAAAATAGCAGAACATAATATGCGGTTTTATTTTATGATATATACCTAATCTTGATTCTCAAGTCGTATATCAATTCGATAATATAGTGAACGTAATACTTAAAAAGTCATTTTTTTATATCACACGTTATAATTTGTTGGCAGTTTGTAATTTGTATTTTGTAATATAGCGTAGAGTTCGCACGGTAATAGTTATACACATATAGGTTTATAAACAAATCGACATGTATTGACTATTTTTTTTTTAAAATGAGGGAATATAGTTTTCAAAGAATTTAACTACGATGAAAAAAATACTTATGTTCATACGAATGATTACAAAACTTACGTTATTTTATAAACATTACCGCACGTACCTACAGACGGTGATTTCTGTGATCAACAAAACTATTAACAATTATTATAAATTCAAAATGGATTTTATCTTCGAGATCAAATGTTTAAAAATAATATCAACAATTCAACGGAAAATTAATATTTTTATGTATATTGTATATTATATATTATATATTGAAAATTCGTCTTTCGTTGAATGTAATGTCTATAAAGCGAACTTAAACCGTGTTAACGATATATAATTCATATACTTATGTCAAATACGTTTGAGATTGATATAATATGAAGGCTAAAGGTTAATATAAAAAGTTTATATACATACGTACATACCCTATAACTGAAACGGCTTCACAGGAGCCAATAATATAAAAAAAAAAAAAAAAAAATGTATAATCGTGTACTCGTATACTTATTGTACGTTATTCGAACGTCACGAACGGTATTTTTTTCTTTTGTGGTAACGATTCGACGTCATGTCGGATTATATATATGTATACACCGTCCTGGAGGAAACGGTAAATTTCTCGGAGAAAAACTTCGTAAGTATATGTTTTTCTATTCCATCCCCGTCCATATATATATATACAATTAGTTTTATAAGCTTTTTCGATATAAAATATAAGGTGAATCGAACGCACGGAAACATTATATGGATACACACACACACACACACACATTACACATATACGTATAGTACCTATACAAGCACGATTTGGAGCCATTATAAACCCTCTCCTTAAGGACGACGTTGTCTCTATTCGAACGGAGAGGCGGTGCCTTGTCATAACAGCGACATAATTTGCCGTTTGAAACGTGACGTGCTCACCCCCGGACGAACAGTTTTTACCTCGCCGTAAGTACATGCTTTCGGACGCGAACGGCATCGGTGTCGGCGGCGTCGCATTCAATTATCGCGCGGACGAGTTCAAATGGATCTGGACAAAAACCCGCCGGTCGGACGGAGAAAACTGCGGGTTCGCGAAGAAAAAAAAAAAAAAAAACGCAAAAAATTCTCGACTTTCCGTCCGTTTCGATTTGTCTCTTCAAAATATCTTCTGTACTCGTGCTATATACCGCGGTATATATATATATGATTACATTAGTAATACGCGTATATAATAATATCCGATGATCGATGATTATTGTATACGTCCAAAGTGTACATATATGGTCTCAATGCAGTACGGCCGACACCTTCATATCGTTTTTCCGGCCAAACGATACGCGTAATATGCAATAATATAACTTTACAGCAAGGGCGACATAACGATAAGGACATAACTCCGGCACACGTTCAAATGGCATATTAACCAACGGCTGTGCTCGATTCCGCCACTTCCTCAGATTTCCCATCCGATATATACCTATATATGTATATATATGATATGACGGGACGTAAAAGCCCGGTTATTATATTATCGCAGTATGTATATATATATATATATGTGTCGTGGATTTTTTTTTTTCCTTTTACTTTACACTCGCGTATATTATTTGTTCACTCGCACAGACCTAATAGTAAAGGACTATACATATACATATATATATATATGCACGGAATGCATATACACTATAGGTTTCAATAAACATAATTTCGAAACCCCGACAAACCCATCGCAGAGGATTTTTTTTTTTTTTTTTTGGCGGGGAAGGAGACGGCGATAGAGGGCGAACGCTCGCGTACACATCGCGTATATGCGCCACCGCCGTTTGGCCATTTATAACTGTCCGGGACTCTCTTTTCAACGCGTGTATACGCACTCGGGTTTATACGCCCGCGGGGTCGGCCTGTCACTCAAATTGTTTTCACTTACCGTACAACATTATTGCCATTGCCGCCGCGGCGTTTTCCGAACGGTTTTTTTTCCCTCCCCGCCCGTTCCTTCTCCGCGTCCCACTGGCGGCATTTTCTCGCTCGCACATAGTGGTTTTTCGCGGATCGTCGTTTCAGCTACATTTCCCCCCTCCTCCTCCTCCTCCCGCCGCCCCGGTGAGTTCTCGTCACGAGCGTTCTAGAGACGGCGCCTCTTATCTTATATTGTTTTTTCATCGGTTATCGACTTATCAGCATATTGTACAGCGGTGCTGTACTGCTATCACACATATCAGTTTGACTTAGGTATGCAATCGGTTGAAAACGAAAAATAAACGTAATTTTATTGAATTATCGAGTTGGAAACACTTTTCCTTAATATTACTTTAGTATACAAGGTAAAAAAATTAGGTTTTGATAGATCAAATATTTATTTTAATCAATTGTAGAATTCAATGATTGGAAGAGAACGAGGAAGTAGACTCTTCAACTCATCTCTTTGTGTACAATAGGTAATTTTATTTATTAACGAATGCAAATAAATAATACTTTATTGAATTAACACATACAAACTTAAGTGATATAATACAAATTAAAATATAATTCTAATTTATATAAATTTCCTAAGAAATCGAGAAATTGACTTTAAAAACCGCAAATAAGTAAAAAAAAAAAACTACGTACCTAAATTAGAGGAAATGGGGAGATAATAAAAGTTTAGATCCCCTGGGAGTTCGGTACCCAGAGGCAGTTATCCTTGTTGACCCTGCGATAGCTACGGCACTGAGTGGACGTCCGTAAGTATAGTCCGAACATTTATCACGTATTTATACGACTGGGTTAGAAATGTGCTTCAGTGAGCATATGTCTAATATCGTTGTTGGAATGGAACTGGAAAAATACACGAAATTATGATGAAAAATTAAACAAACTTACAATTTCATTAGTCTGAATTGTATTTTTGGTGTAAATTTTATGTAAACGTTCTTCGAGTAATCGTTATATCCGACTAAATTGTAACGAACTGGGGCAATCGGGGGAGGGAATTCGGGAACCATTACGGTATATTAGTTTAGGGCAGGACGTCGCAGAAACGAAGTTCCCATAACATTACGAATGATGGATACTATTTACCACATCGACAATGGCGGCAGCGAGATGGTTGGTGGTGATCAAATAGTGACAGTCATCGTATATATTATAGTCGGAAATCGACGAGTCATTCAATGGTACCCACAGTCTCTTCCCGGGACATCAACATTTTATATTATATATTATAGATACTGAATACTCGTTCGAAAATGTCCGCAGTTGGTCATTCTTACTCTCAACAAACACTTGTATGGTTTTCAAATCGAATAAAATTGTCAAAAATATAATATATTATAATCAAAAAATACACTTATCGTCAGTACCATCGAGAACGAATTTTCTATAAAAAAAAAGGCCTTTTCCCTCGAAAAAAATAATAAATATTATATATATATATATATAATATATTTCCGTATTAGATATGTATATGACATGAGACTATATCTTTAAATGATTATAATACTGCATATTATCTATATATACGTTGTTATTATAATATAATATATATTATTATAACGCCGAGTTCTAAATTAATCTCATAATATAATAATAATAATAATAATAAAGGCAGACGATAGAAAAAAAATTATAATTAGTACACATTATATTAATAATTAATCATATTATATCGTTTTTATGGCAGATAGACGGTTCGCTCCCGTCGTCACCAAAAATATAGCAAACGTATAATTTTCGGTTATTATTGTTAATTTATATTATATATAATATTATTAATAGGTGATAATATATGCCTGGGGCTGAGATAAATATTTAATTAATATACCTATGATATTTGTCTAATAGGTATATATTAATTATGTAGATTTTAGATCGTAAATGATAAAATATAATTCGTATATTTAATCAAATTCGTTGTTATTTTCCTATCGTATCACCAATATATTGTTATAATTTTTTTAGAATTTATATCGTTAACAAAATAATAATTAGCATATATATATATATATATATATACATATATATTGACCATCCCATCGCTAAGTTTACCAATGATTTTTCAATTAATCATGTTTTGTTTTATTTTCACACATCGAAGACTTACAAACGGTTTAAATTATATGAACAGTGTTTGCTAAAATTGGTCTTGTTAAATAATAAATAATCGAACAATGCGCGCGCGCGTATACTCGTATAATATACAACATACAAAAAACGACCTTTTAAAAATTCAAATTGACCTTTCGATTATTTTTTTTTTCCTCAAATAATCACGATTAGAAGCCCATTTGAATATGAACGACTAGACCGCACGCGTAAGTCATTTATACTGAAAACGTTTTACGCTATGTATTAAAAAGGGGTTTTCTTGAATTTTAAAACAGTTAACCGAAAACGCATACACAAAAGCGTACCATATATATATATAGTATACAGTAATAATGTTCTATTAATTCTTTGTTATACGAAAAATAAATGAAAAAAAAAAAACGTACGAATCGAATCGATACACTCAAGTAATAGTATATTGCACTGTTTGGAAAGGGGCAACAGTTAAATAATTATTGTTATGTGTATATATAAATAAATTATGTAGATGTACGTATCGCACGCGCGCGTGTACAGAAACGTGTAAAACTGTTTGAACTACACATATTTTATTATGAAGGCAAAAATAAATTGGCAAACACAATCGAAATAAATCTCCGAGCGCACCTACCAATATATATATATATATATATATTACATTATATGTAAACTGCTGTAAAACGAACGTAAGTGATCCTTTGTCAGCACATCGTTAAAGCACGAAAAAATGAAAAATGAAATTTTAATAAATGTTTTTTTTTTCTTTTGCAAATTTATTTGTCGGTAAAATGTCTACAATTTTCACACGTGCCTGTGTATTATACGATAATATACGCACGCACTACAAATATTTTTAACTATTTTCTGAACTCTAGAATGATTTTATTTATATAATCAATGTATATACCTATAATCTATATGTAACTAAATGATTTTTTTTATCATATATAAATAATCTGCGAATCATATCTTGCATATTGTATATATTTTAGTTATTATAATTATATACGTATTGTAATATAATTCAATATAGTTTATTGTAATCGATTGCTAATTAACTAACACTGAACACGAGTTAATCGGAGTAGTTTTTTTTTTTTAAAAAGGTTAAGTGTAAGTGTATAGATAGTATTATGGTTATATCGCGACACCGCCGAGATTACAATGTATATAGGTATTGGCTTTATCTAGCGACGGATGGGAAATTGATAAACAATTTTCGAAATTATAATAATTGATTATTGTTACAAAACCAACTAAACTTTTTATCGCCGTTCGACTGACCCGGAGTAGTATGTAATATAATATTATATTGCCTACTTTTTACGGCGTAAAGAAACAAAATTATTTGAAAAACCGTTTTTTCATTCGTACAAATATCGTTCGATCGAAATGTTTTAAACGGAAAGCGAAAAGAAAAATTAATAAACGCCATTAACAGCCGATGGAAATAAAAATCATACAAGATTAAAATATATATATATATATATATATAATTATATATAGTCTGGTTGTAGAAGCTGTAGTCTGTGGTCTAAAATAAAACGGACCCGACGACACGTTGATACGCACATCAACGGTTAATTTGTCGGGATTTAAATTTTTTTTTCTTATTATTGTCATCGAAATGTCGGTTCACGGGGTGAAAACTCGTCGACGGGTTATGACGTTTTCGAAAATAAAAAAAATACAAAAATTCAAAAAAATAATAAACAAAAAATCGTATAATAATAATTAATGTTCGGCCCACTCCCGAGGACGTCGTTACCGACGCTTCTATCGTGTACACGCACACGGTCGGATCTGTCACCGTTTTGGACGCGTCGCCGTCGGCTGCTTGACAACCGAATCCCGTCGACGCGACGCGGTCGGGAGGCGTGAAAAATAATAACAAAAAAAAAAAAAAAGAAGAAACTCCAGCCTCGCATTAATTGGTGCCCAAATCGACCGCAAGGAAGTGTTTTTTGCATAATTTTCCCGCCTATATATATATAATGTACTTATAGGTACATATGTAATAAATATTATGTATACTTGCACGGGAAATAAAATAAAATAATATCTGGACGAGTATCTTTTTATGGAAATCATATGTTATATATCTATTTGCGACGGGGAACTCATTATCAATAAGTTAATTTTGTATTTTTCAAAATTATATACATTTTTTTTTTCAATCCGATCTATTTCGACCATGGCATATATGGCGTCAAAAAAAAAAACTTACCGTTTTCGATCATTTTATCAGTACCTATAATACCTAATCGGTTATTCATTTTGTTTTTTACTTTTACTCTTCCGATTTTTGGCAACCTCTGAACACACGTGTCATACGCCATACGCGACACGCCGTCGCGCGTGGAAAACGAAATAGACACGCCCGTGTCGTGTGTGTGTAAATAATACACGAAATTTGTCTCGGAATGTCGTTCCCCGCGCGTCCGCTAATTCCGGCAACACAACGATCTATAGTCTGGCTGGGGGATTAAACGTTTTAAAGTCACGTGTGTAAAAAATCATCAGACCCGAAACGCGTATAAAAAAAAAAAAAAAAAAAAAAAAAAAATTCAGCAATGAAGATTTTTTTACCTTATCGAGGATCCTCGGTCGTTATCAACCCATATTTTGATCAAAATCATATTTTATATGTATATAATATATATATTATGTATTTAATTAACATATTATATATTGTTAAATCTACAATACGAATCCAGATCTTCTTTTTTTTTTAATGGGACAATATATTTTCATAAATTTTTCGTAAACGTATACTGGCTTTCTGAAAAATTAATACAAAACCTTCATATACAGAAGTATGTGAAATGTTAAATAACCATAAAATATGTTGAAAAATGATAAAATATACTACACCAATATCTACGATTTAAAATGATGGTTAATGCCATTTAAATAACAATAAATTAGACTTTCTCGATTTTTATGATATAAATTCATTTGTATTTAATTTATCTTTCTCCCTATTGATATTAAAGCGAGATTACGCAATACTTTTATTGTTATGTAATATATAGTTGATCTATTATATACGTATATTCATTCGCCTCATTGTTAAAAAGCTATTCTTTCGGCTGTTGCACAACTTGAAACAAGAATGACTAAAAATTCTTTTGTGCACGCTGCACGTGTTTAAGCTCATCTGTAAATGGTACTCCAGTATCTCTTTGATTTCGATATATAAACTTTCATAAATAAAGCATCTGCAATAAACATTTTATTTTTAATGTCGTCTTTTATAGTTCAAACTTGTCGAGATGTATAGCTTATTTCTATTTATTACATACTGTATACATATTATAGTTGAATTTTTTCTAATAAAAATTAAAATGTAGTTAAACGTTTTATTTAGACGAATTAAATTACTGTCTGTTTAGGTGACAGGTCTACTCGCATAATTTACAGTATGAATTATCTTTTTGTACCTGTTTAAAGTAACTACTTATAACACTGATATTTAATTCTGATACTATGAAAATCCTTAGTTTGTAAAATTCACTGAGCCCCTTACTTTATGTTAATAATAAATATAAGTACTTATAATAATATAATATTAATAATAAGCAAATTCTTTAAGCGTTTTTTTTTTAATTTGCTCAAACGGCTTAACTGTATGAAATTGAAACTTCATTAAAGCAGACTATATTTTGGATGGCCTACCAGTTGGATGTGTACACTTGTTATCTGTATGATTTCACCTACCCTATAATGTTCCTATCCTAGGAAGTTTACTTATAACCGTACCTACACGAATAATTATTATTAAAACGAAACATACCAAAAGTTTCAAACTCGGTCTTTCATAACCGTCAGAATTTCTAATATATAATAATTACTTGAAATCGATCTTTCGATTTTCTATAACTCGTTCAATAATAATCACAGGAATTGGCATTCATTCAAATTTCCAAATATAACCCGTACAAAAAAAAAAAAAAAAAATTAAATAATTGGTGGTAAAATGAAGTTCTTTTTTTAAAAACTCGTAATTTATAGATCCTTTTTATAGTAATCGACTTTAGAGTTACCTAATTGAGTGGTGTACGATAAAGTGTAAATAATGTGGATACCTATCTATATTAAAAGTCTTCGCGGTCGTCGTAGTCGTTGTCGGGCCTCGGGACCGCCCGGAAAACGATATATACTGACCTAATTATAATATAAAAATATAAGTATTACTATATGACCGACGGTCTTTCGCGCACCTCATCTGGCGTATATAACAACAATAATATTACAATAACGACGTGGAAAAATATATAACTACGTTGTCACAGGCGTTGAAAAAACGGTCGTTAGACCGTTTAACAAGTTGTCTAATTACGAGGAGATTTATAACCGAGCGCCCATTGCCGACGAGAGAGCGCTTTTCAACGATTCCTTTATAGATCTTGTATTGTACCCTATATTATATACCTAACCGTATATATATATATATATATATATATGCTTGCTACCATATAATAATATATGCCGTACAATATTATTATAATAACGACCGTGAAGTGTGTACGAGTGCGAGCTCTGTTTTAGGCACAGCGGCGACGGACCTAAAGTCAATTGCGTCGTATTGTTTGCCCGGACAATAAACGTACACGCATTGTACGTGCACAGAGAGTATACAATGCGTCGAGTATACTTAGGCTTCTATCGATGCTTTGGCATAAAGACTTCTGTACGTATTTAATAATGTCGTCAAACGTCAAACGATATATATATTAAACACACCTATTTAACTATCTACTTAAGCGCATACATTAAAATATATAGGTACCTACGCGTTTGTCGACGGACTGCCAACGGAAATGGACGTGGAAAATGAGAATTGTACATGCACTCAAAAATATTCGAAATCTGTGTAAATTATATATACCGATCAATGATAAATGATAATTGGCACATCGTTTCCGTAAAAATTGCGTTTATTCCTTTTTCGTAAAATTTTTAGTATATAATATACCAGCTGTATAGTATATGTATTAAGAATATCTATCCTCCCATGTTTTATCACAATATAAACACATATATAATATATATATATATGTGTATAGTTTGAAAATTATCAAAAATATATTATTTAAATTTGTTTATATTGACGAAGGAGCGGTTAACTCTATTTTCACATATTTTCGGGATAGTAAATTATATTAAAAACCGGGCGTTCGTGTTCGACGGTAAAATCCGATATTAGGATTTTATCATTTTCTTCAACAGTACTATATATTATGTTATATTATATAGTATTCGATAATAGTAATGTTCTAGTAAAAGCAGTACTATGCTATATATTTATAGAACTGTATTCGTCGTGGAAATATAAAAATGTAGGTTCCCAACTACTTTATTATAATTACAAATTATAAAACAAAAATCAAAGCTTACGCGTATCGTGATATTCGATTTTTATGATATTTTTGGGAAGTAAATATTATACATTATTAATATTGTTGTAGAAAATATAATATTAGTTGCTTACATTTTTAAGTCATTTCAAAGATATCATTTTTAAGCAGTGATTTTCACATTTAAAGTCATCGTTATTGTACCTAAAAATTGAAATTATTATTTTTATAGATTTTTATTCCGTAAGTAAATAATAATACCTATTATTTGATAACGTCTTCTTAAATTTTCTTAGAAAATGAAAAAATATATTATTATAATATATATAGGTAACCTATTTTTTAACAAAATAGCGTATATTTTTTTCGTGTACATTGCAATCGAAATCCACTCATCGGTCTCATTTTTTCTGTATTGGCGAATCATGAAAATAAAATAAAATGTATACTGTATCGCCCATTTTATTAAAAATATTTTTTTAAATAATTTCCAATAATATTAGATAGGTATCTTTTTTTTTTTTTCATTATAATTTACTATAATTTATAGTAACAATCATATATATATATATATATATACACATATTAATTATTAATTATACGTTGTAAACGAGTATACGTAATTATAATTTATAATATAATTTCAAGCCCAATTATTATTTATTTAAAAAAACGTATTTAGATAAAATTTAATGATAGCCACACACGTACTTTATTTGTTAAGCTCTGATATCATATATTTATAGTAAATCGTCGATTTCAGAGACCAATATTCGAATATATGTCTTCTGTCTGATTACAAATTATTGTTATCAATATTTACTCTAGTTTATTATACAATATATTTAATAATAAATATTATAATCCCGTAAAATATTATCGTCATCTTGGACACAATATGTGGTTATATTTATACTCATGGGGTTTTGTTCGTTTTTTGGCTTGCAGGTACGGTGAACGCGAACGGCGAGACGAAACGGCAGCGCACGTCGTACACCCGTTACCAGACGCTGGAGCTGGAGAAGGAGTTCCACTTCAATCGGTACCTGACCAGGCGGCGACGGATCGAGATCGCGCACGCGCTGTGCCTGACCGAGCGCCAGATAAAGATATGGTTCCAGAACAGGCGGATGAAGTGGAAAAAGGAGCACAAGATGGCCAGCATGAACATGGTGCCGTACCACTATCACATGGCCGCTCAGCCTTACGGCACCCCGTACCCGTTCACGCATCTCACCACCTGAGATTCGTATTATTAATTTAACGGTTCCGTTTAAGCGACGCGCGGCCGTTGTCGTCGGCGCGCGTCGCTTAACACGTATACAAAATATGTATGTGATAGGTAAGACAACCGTTAAATTAATAATTTTCTAAAACCAAAATAATAAAAGTAAACGAATGTATATATTAATTATAATGTATGTGCAAATAACTCGATAAAAAGAGTTTATGTATAATATTATTATATATACGACACGACGATCAATATAGTATAATAAAAATTATGATCGATAAGGATTGATTATATTATATGGTCGTCGACATAAATTTTGTGTATAAAGTGTACAATAGTATTATCATTAAAATAATTATAATATATTATATATACATTACTCTATTTTATTTATTGCGATTTTCATTTTTCTTTTATCGTGCAGGATTTATTATTATTATTATTATTATTATTATTATTATTATTTTTATTGTTTTACTCGCTTTTCAAACGTATATATTTGGATTTTATCTCGTATAAAATATTTTGTATTTATATTATAATATTACATAATAATAGAAACTTACGTTGTAAAATTAAAAAAAAAAAAAACATTTCTCTTGACACATTTTTTGATGGTTATTTCTTTTTTTTTTTTTTTAGTTATATACATATTACCTACATAATATACCTAACCCATATTATAACTGTCGAAAACCGTAACTATTATTCTATATACATATATTATATTAAGCACGTGAGATTATACGTTTGTTTCCAGATATAGGTCATTATTGTGTAACTATTGAGATAAATATGTTGAAGGGGTTGTAAAGGTTAAAAAAAAAAATAATTTGAGTGTCTAGCCCCCCTCCCCACCCCCTATTACAGTTATGTAAATGGGACAGTATTATAATGTTGATCTGTAAGGTGACTTTATACAAAAGTAAATATACATCATCATGTACATCACGCCGATCGTACTTAAATATGAAATCCATCGATCACGATATCGGATCAGGTATAAGCTATAGAATCATCTGTATATAGGTATGTTATAATATATAAGGAGACGGGTCATTTCCTGACGATTTTCATCGACATCCTTATCATTTTTCTTCGTTATTTCGTTCCTGATTTATTCGTATTTTTCTGTCTATTTAATTAAGTATATATCGCACTTTTGTAATGAGTTCTATACTCGAAAATAAATTTTGAAACGGAAAAACACAAGTACATTAATAATATAGGTATAATTATGTAATAAACATTTTATGTACTCATGTTTATATTAAAATTAATATTATATGATTTTATTGTGAAATATTTATATGTATGTAAAACGAAAACATGTAAATAAAAAGCTATACATATACTTAAATACAAAGGTATAAATTGAAAAGAATCAATATAATATATATATATAGGTATATAGATAACGCTGTAACTATTTTCTGTACATGTGTTAACCCAGAGTCTGTGATTTTTCTTTATTTTATTATTATTATTATTATTATTATTATTACCTATTATTATGTTTTAGTTTTTAAGAACACGATATTTAAAGATTAAAATACCGAGTTGTTTTATTTTATAATATTTTGTTTTTATTGTTTTTTCTTTAGTTTTATTCTCCTTTATTCTATTTCGAAATCATGATATTTTCCACAACAATTTTTTTTTTGTTTGATTATTTTTATTAATATTATTTTTTTGGCTAAAAATCCTAAGTTTAAAATGATCTAATAATTTTTACAAAAGTGCAATATTCATTATTTTATTTTTGTTGTAAAAAAAAAAAAAAAAAAAATGTGAACTAGATTAGGAAAAAACAATTCTCTCATAGTGTATAGTAAAAAATAAAATATATTAATTTATATAATTATTAGACTTGTCTTGTTGCTGTCATTCAGGATATTTTTTATCGTCTGTCTCGAATGCGATAGAGCGCGTATTGACGATCGAGAACATTGATAAACCATTATTATTATTTTGGATCATTGAGAAAAGAACGATTGATCCAATAATATTTGTATGTATACATTTCAATAAATTATTTAAAAATGTATAGTATATAACTACATAATATTATGGTTTATATAATATATCATATGAATAAAAATTTAATTGTATTTATAAATACGAGAAGGACTCTAGTATATAATATTATTATAGTATATTAGTGAAAAAGAACCAGGAATTTTTTTTTTTTAAAACTTAATTATTAAATATATATAATATATATATATATATATATATATATATATATTGATACATATATACTATACATAAAATTATATGCCTGTTTTAATTTTTTTTTTTTAT
The DNA here is from genome assembly GCA_025469235.1 of Pemphigus obesinymphae. NCBI lineage: Eukaryota > Metazoa > Arthropoda > Insecta > Hemiptera > Aphididae > Pemphigus > Pemphigus obesinymphae. Next base: position 67,549 of record JAIPRL010000090.1, read on the forward strand.
TATTGTAAATAGATAATGTTAACGGATGTTACGGTGTGTTTTGAAAATTCTCTGTAAGAATCCAAACGATGATAATAATAATAAAAAAACAAAAAATAATGAAATAAACATTGTGTAAAATTTGTTTTTTATATTTTCACCCGAACTTTTATTAGATATATTAATGAATTTATGGCGATTTTTTTTATCATGAACTAGGCCTTATCACGGTAACTATAAATAATATAATAATGTAATTAAATTAAAAAAAAATTATCTTGAGAAAAAGAACAATATTTAAATAATGAAAAAATATCAAATTATATGTAAAAATAGCTTTCTGAAAAAAATGTCAACAATATAAATTATATTTCCCGAGATATGGGCTGTCTCATGATATATGTATACAGAGTTACAAGCAGGATATAATTTTTACTCAAAGCAAAATGCTCATATAAATATTAAAATTAGAGAAAAATTGATTACAGGTACATAATATGAAATCCTTCAATACAATATAGAACGAACTAAAATAGTTCAATATATATAGAGGGGTTTTGGGTTAAGTTTTGAAAATCAAATGAGAATATTTTAATATTTTTCAATATTACTATAGGTGTAAAGATATTACTTTATAATGAATATAATATCCAAGAGGTTGTGACGTAAGACAAACATTTTTATCTGAAAGTAATTTTTTTTAAATTTTATTGTGTAAATAGTTATTATTTTATAATTATATGTTTTTGTATCTTATCTATAATCCAATGAGAGCAGAGCACGGTCTTGTAGGTTATAATTCATGGCCGGTGTTGAATTTTTGGCAATTTAACATGTTATAATTAATTTTAAAAACTAAAAAATTAAAATTAAATAAAAATGTTTATACGTGATATTTTTTTTAAAAAAAGTAGCGTTCAATTGATTTTCAAAACTTCACTTAAAAAACCCATCCTAATGGCCTAAAAGGAAGTTTAAAACATTTTACCGGATTATTTTACATGCAGTTATTTATATTTTCTATACATTATAATACATATATATATATATATATAGTACGTTTCCCACATCGTGTCTCTGGCCCTAAATTTCGTGTTATAATCATTTAATTTGCTTAAAATATATGGGATATATATATATATGAAAATGTTGCCGTAACATGAAATAAAAATTACCCTGCATAATTACTTATATATATAAAATAACAATATAACGAATGGTTGGCAATCGCCTTTTTCAAGGGTATTCGACAATAATTGAACGGTGTTTAATCGTCCCTAGAATAGAGAGAAGAAGGTCTTATATTTCACGATATTATATAGGTACCTTTTGGCTCATCGACTGCGACGACTACGCCGTTCCCTTCACCTCTCAGGTGTGTACGTTTAGTTGATTACGAGTATATTCTGCATTAACATTTTCGTTTTTTTTTTTTTTTTTTTTTTTTTTTTATTTGGTACTTTTATGGTATTTGTTTTTATAGTTTTTTTAAGTATAAGACAAATACACGTGTTGTTTACATATGGAAAGTTACATCTACCGTAACAATTTATTTCGAAAATACTGTTGTAAACGCTACTGGAACGAGTCAATTATAAAAATCGTGTACACAAACGAAAAAATTATATTTATTACACTTCAAAATATTTATGACGAGATTATATTACATAGAGAATATCTATTATTAAATTCCCGTGTGTATTTTTAAAGAGAACGTCATTTGAAAACAATACAACGTAAAGTGGTACATAAATATAATTTATTAATATTCACGAGTCATGACTCAGTGGTCAAATAGTGAAATAAATAGAGGGATGGCAGATGGATAGGATTTTTGTGACAAATTGACATGGACCACATGGTATTAATATTTGACCTGTAATCAGGGTTGTAAAAAAATTGGGTTTTTTAAACAGAACAAAAAAAAAAAAACGTTTAAATCGATGTTTTGAACTTTTTTTACATGTTTTTTTTTTTATTTTAAACGTTTTTTAAAAATATAAATTTTTTGGTTGGAAAGTCCAGTAATTAAAAATTGATAAACCATATTTTCTGTAAGGTAACATAAATATAAGCCAAAGGAAAAAAAGTTCATTAAAAAAAAACTCAAGTATAAATCTAGCCATTTTATTTTTAATTATTACCACGATATTATTATGAAAAATATATCGCTTTTATAGCATTTGTAATCTAGGGGTGGATTTATAAATTTTTTATGGGGAGGAGGGGCTTATTCTCTTAAGTGATTTTATGGGTACCTACCTATTCGTCTAAAATTATGTTTATATAATATATTATAAGTATATTTTTTTAGCATTTGGAGATGGCCCCCTTCGCCTCTTTTAGATCGACTTCGATAGTTATCTAAATTCAAAGTACGAGTATATTATAACATTATTTTATATTTATAATAATATTAACAATATTTCACATGAATACTTTATGTTTTAGGTGTATTTTATACTGTGATAAATTATAAGATCATATTCTTATGACCTTATAGGTATGTTTTATAAGTATAGTAAGTTCTATTAATTATAAATATAATTATTGTGGTCAATATCGATAAAAATCGAAAGAATATCTTTTAGTCCGTGGTTTATACCTACGTGATATTGTGAATACGTCTTGTTACAGGTCACAGTGTTATTTCAGTGACAATTAATTTAGAACGATCTTTTTGTTTTTTGAAAAATATTCAGCCTCCCTGCACTTATTAAATAAAAATCCTGACTACACTACTGACCTGCCTCAAAAATTTCAAGATAGAATCATAAAATGTATAGGTAGGTAATTAAAATTACTAAATAATAGATAACGGTAATAAGTACTAAATATTTTGTGTAGGTACTATAGGTACCTGCTACTCATAAAATAAAACATAAAACCAATTATTCAATAATTTATGTACATTAGATTTGAACATTTTGTATATATACTATATTTTTAAAATTTAAAAATGACTAAAAACACTGTTTTTTATTGACGTTTAAATCAGGTGTTTTAAACATTTTAAGCAAAATCAATATATTTTTTTTGACATTTTAAACAAAATGGTTTAAACATAACAACCCTGTCTCTAATATATGTTTTCGTATATATTAATAAACTTTATGAGGTAAAAATTGTTTTACATAATATTTTAGTATAATAGATATATATAGTATAAATAGTTTAACTATGGGGTGTGTATCAATCAAGGCGTAATATTTCAATATAAACAATATATTTCATAAAACATTTATAATTAAACCCATTTCTTAACGTAATTTTTCTAAACTAAACATAATACATTTATACGACGAATAAAATACTCATTGAATATAATATAATAAGTAAGATATAGACAATCGTAATTCCAAGGATATAAATTTTTACTGAAAATTGTCATTAAAATATTTTATGAAACCTGCAGGAGTTTAGAAATATATTTTTTTCCTGTATACAGTAATTCTAGGTTTCTAAAGTCGTTATTTATAACAATTTATATTCATAAAAATGTTCGAAAAGTACTTTTCGTAGTAATCTATCTAAACAGGTTAACAACAATATACTGATGGCGCTACACTAGCAATCGTTTGACATACACTTGGAGCATGTAGCAATATCGGATATTGTATTTCAAATATTGTGAGTTATTGGTTGAGTTTGGGATATGATGACCTATTATAAAAAATAATAAAAATAATATAATCTATGTTTTATTTTAATTATTTTTTCGATAAATGAAATAAAAAGTTTATTATAACATTTATAACTGATAAGTATATAAATAATGTGACAATACAATTTTAAATATTTTGGTTTAAAAAAAATAATTCCATCAAAACCCAGATTCTGTTATTTTTATTACCTATTTTATAATAGGCCATTGTATCCAAAAAACTCGAAAATAACCCACAATATTTGAAATATAAAACCCGATTTTGCTATTATATACCGTAAATGTGTCAGACGGAAACAACTGTGTAAAAGTTGATGTAGCGTCTTTTTAAGGTTTCTTGTATTAAAGTTTTCAAAGTACATACTTTAACTTTTAAGAGGGATACATATTTTTTGAGCAAAATACAAGCTGGATGAAAAAAAATTAGAGGATATCTTGTATCTCAACATATCCCTAAAGAGGAATAAACTATATAATATTAGCCCTGATGCAAAAATCTAAAACGTCTTCTAAAGTTAAAATAAAAATACTCAATTTTTATATTTATTATATTTAATGTTAAGGTAATTTCTTGAGCTTCGAAAAGGAAATTTTGTATCTATTAAAATAATAACGTTTTTTCTCTAAAATGCTGCTAAAAAATTCTCTAAAATATACTTAATTTATTAGAAGACCCTGAAAACGTTATAGGGCTCAGATGTGGTAGCATTGTCTATACCTGTATTAATCGTGCGGTCCCTCCATTTCAACCATTTATAAATACACGATTTTCAGTGGTAAAAACAATAATTATTATCAACTGTATATAAACTATATTATGTTTCTATACATCTTGGGACAGTACAATAATGCTATCGGTATAAGGTTTATAATTTATAACATATTAGCAGACTATATTTTTATATATTATATTTTTTCCAGTACGGTTTTCGAAAAAATCAAGAACATATTTTGGCCATTTCGGGACGCGAAGCGAACTCGGACGAGATGATGCGTTACTTTGAATACAACGCAACGATTAATGTTCGACTAATATTTTAAAATTATACAATATTATTACAGATAATGGCTATATATATATATATATATATATACGTTTACTGTTTTACTAAATTATTTCACTGCGAGCACTGGATTTAGGTAGGTACCCTCGAGTACAACGCTGCACGGTGCATATGATCGGACGTACGTAGTTATATACAGGAGGTATATAGACCTTGGTCCGGCGACGGAATGTATTATGGTGCAATTTTTCTATTTCGGAATAATCCGATAGCTGCCGTAAATTATTCATTTAAATCCGACGTCAGTGGCGTATGTTCATGGCCACGTGTTATTCAAATTTTAATACGGGACAAAAATATACGAGGGGTTATTAAAAAAATAAAATAAAAAAACTATAGGTATTATGCAACAGTATAATATCGTCGTTCCGACGTTATGAGTTTACAAAGAACTGTGTATTATACGCCATATAGATATCGCGCCTACGTATAATATAGGTATAAGTACTATCTTTGTACATAGTGCCGAGTCCAGTAACCATACCAAATTATCCAAAATTTTCGTTATACCTACTAATATGCAGTATTTTTTAATAATGAAAAAAATCCCCTAAATCGAATGCAATAAAAATGTAATTCGGTATTTCGAAATTAAAGGGCCCAGGCAAGTCCAAATTTTTGAAATAAACGTTTTTATCGAATTTTATAAATAAAAAATATATAGCTCTATATATTAGCACAATGGACTTACAAATTGGTTATAAAAATTAGTTAATACAATAAGTGAATATAAATACATCTTGCACTAACATAATATTTTGTCATAAATGATTATTTTTTACCCGAACTCTAATATACCCGTGAATACCTACTGCGAATTTGTCAGTAGACCGTAAATATAATATAATTGGTCGAAGTAGTGAGTATACGTTGCCATACCCGTGTATCAAATAAAAAAGTTTGGCTATACAAAATATTGAGAAGTGGGTATATACTACGCTGTTATACCTCCGTATACTCTCCACTACATCCATAATAATAATACGCATTGTCGAGTTGAGTATAAATAAAAATAAAGATTTCTCGTTCATTGAAATGCGTTTTGAAATAGAATATTATTATGACAAATCGCTTTTCCCACCTACATTTTTTCACGACTATCGAAAAAATACACTCGCGAACGGAAGTGAACTATTCGCCAATTTTTCGTTGCAAAAGACGCCGACGCAAGAGAGTGGCGTTATTAATAGATGTTATTGTTGTTCGTGGCGGAAATAGTGTTTGTCTGACAATTTTTAAATACATCGGCGGTGCAGTAGGCGACTTCAAAATCGACACCAGGTAACACTTGTATGATTTCGGTAATTGTTCCTTATTACGCATTTGATGTATACATAATGTTTGAACGTTATTATATATTATATGTTCAATTATTAGAGAGATGAATATAGTAGATAGAATTTAAGGGAAAACATTAAAATTTTCAGATAAAATTATCACACCACGTACAGTAAATATTTATCAACAAATCAATAAATGAGAAAAAAAAGTGAAGTCATATATTATTATGATCCAAAATTTAGAATTTCAATATGACAAACATTAAACCACAATTTATAATTATTATAATTTTTAGTTCTCAAAAACAAATAATATCTAGATAATACGGGAAATAATAAAAACAACGAAGCCCATAAATTTTGTGTAGAAAATATTTATAGTCAATATAATCTTTTATACATTTTTAATTAATATATTCTTTTAGACATCTGCTTAATAGAACACTACAAACCCGATTTTTAAAGGGTTTTGTACGGGCAATTTTTATGAAATTTCAAGAAAAATTAAAATCCAATAATTTAAAAATATTTATTTATATTTTAAAAGTAATTTAAAAATAGTCATGTAGGTATCTGTTTCATTTTTTATTGTTCACGATATTTGTTAAAAATCACATTCCCGCTTTATAACTAAAACTTTTTTCTGTATAATCGCAGAGTCAAAATATGTACATGTACACAATATATGAAAAATAAGAATATTAACTATGCCTTACCGTGAAGTTTTTTTCAATATGTTTTTTTGAAAGCCTAATTTAATTTCCAATCCGTGATTGAAAATCACGAAGTCTTGAATTTTAAAATAAAAAAAAATTTTAACTAAAAAATCTCCACTCTACAATATAATAAATATTCTCATATTTTATATTTTGTATGGATGATGTTGATGGTTAGGTTAGGATTACCAAAAGAGAAGTTGTTGTTATATAGATCACGAACGTATTTTATTACCGCTATAATGGGTGTGTATATCTTAAGGATATCTCAGAATTTCTTAGCACAATAAACTATAATTTTTTTATTTAATATTTTGTTCAAATTATTTATGAAATAAATGAAAATAACAAAAATCTTATTTTGAAAAAAAGTCCAATAAAGCCAACTAAAAATAAAATAGAATAATTCAAATAACTAAAGAACAATGTTTAAAATAGGTAATTCATAGAAGTCTTTTATCTTGGACTACACGTTTAAATGGCGTGTAATATATAGTACAGTATAGTCATGGGGGCCCATCCAAGTCAGATTTCTCTTACAGATAATATGAAAAATTCAAAATTCTAAGTTGGCTTAATATGCTATTTTTTTCGAAATTCAATTTTTTTGTTTTGTTTTTAAATTATTTTTAGATTCTGAGAGAAATGATGAATATATTTATTTTATACTTTTATGAATATATATTCTGTGGTAAAAGTGATAAAAAAACCTGTGTAAAAAACCTCAAAAATCGGTAGACACAATTTTTTTAATAGCCATTTCAAATTTTCGGCATATATTATTTCAGTATGAAAATGTGTTCAAATATCCATGAAAAAAATGGATGTATAGAGATAAAATTTTCACCAAAACCGTATATATATTAATTAGTACAAAAACATTTCTTTTTTTTTAAATTTTGAAGTTTTTTCGTCATAAAAGAGTTAATTTTAATTATTATACTATAACAGCAACACACCGAAACTACGCTAAGAATAGTTTTATCAAAAGAAATAACTTGTCATATTGCTTTCAAATATATATTATATCCACCACCAGTGTCCTATATATACCCAACGATCAAAATGTTGTACCACACCAATTATACTATATAACCAGCATTTTTTTTTCATTCGTTAATATTTGAAAAATTCATTGTCGTTTCACGGAACAAAAAATGAATTTTTATAAAATAGAAATAATAATTGTTGTCGATATTAATTGTTGCGGGTACATTGGTTACCTAATTATAAAAATCCGTTCTTATATCGTTATATATAGGTACTATACCGCACGTTTAGAAAATTTGTACCGCACGCACGATTATTACATTAAAATTTGCAACAAACGACATATTTTTGACAATTACTATCTATAATACCGTTTAACCGGATATGTCCTTGAAGTTTACGAAAATCGAGTCACCGCAAGACTAGCGTATATGTATATATATATAGTATACCGATTATATAATTATCGGGTCGCGACAACGGAAGTCTATGTGGTTTTTCGGGGCGTTCATTGTATATACGCGTAGGTACTATATATATATTATATTCTACGCTAAAGTGTACATAAATTATAAATCCGGAAAATTCGAAAACGGCTTTATTTTTTCGTTAAATGTGTACGGTCGCCGGCAGTGGTCTTAAGTCATTCCGACGTTTGCGTTTTTATTCGGGCGCGCGGAAAACCTATTTTCGCGTTTTCTTGTGTACGTTTTTTTTCGCAGGGCGCAGGGTGTAGGGCCCCGCTGCCGACAACCCTCGTATAAACGTCCATTAATCATGCGATCTCCGCCGCCACTCCGTTATCAATCGACTGTTTGATTTCAATAAGAAATACCCACTTTTTAGGCGATACAGTGGATATTGAGATCCTTATGGGTCTATACCTATACGTATATATATATATACCAAGTACACTTTCGGTTTCTCCGGTTCGTTTTTTTTTTTTTTTTTTTTACTCTGTATTTTTACTCGTTTTTTTTTTTTTATTACGAGAAAGGGTATACGTGGTGGAGAGGTCGGCGGCCTTTTAAACAGCACACCCACTCGTCTCTCCCTCGCGGTCGGTTATTATTCGTATAATATGTATCGGTTTTGCCGAGTCGTTCGCGGCTGATTGAAAAACGGGTGCGCGCTTTTAACTTTGCCGCTATACAGTAATAATGGCTTTTAATTGGAAAACTTCGGCGCCGGCGGGGGAGAGCCGGCGAAAATTCCGATGGGCGTGCGGCGGGCCCAGGAAACAAGTCCTTTCGGCGAGGGTAGTTTTTATCCGCTGCGCGCCCGGCGCGACTCGATCGTGTCGGAAAGTCGGAACTGATGAAATTCTTACGCAAATCGAAAACGGCCGCTGTAGCGCTATTAACTGCTGCTGCAGCGTCCGTCTCTTATGCGTATAGGTATACCATAGGTATGTTATAATACGTTAATTGTATCGCCAGTGTCATTTTTCGAACAGTTTTGAAATTTCGAACACGGTTTTTTTTTACTGAAACGCCCCAATTTTCGGAAATGTTAAAATTTGTATTATACAAATATAACTATTTTCTTCTATAAATCTTGAATAATACAATCGGCTAAAACGTTTTATAACAGAATACATAATTCTAAAAATTTGAAATTCAGAATTAAAATATATCATATGAAATGTTTGGTTTTTATATTATATAATATATATCATTATATAGACGGCACATATTTAAACTTATTAATATTGTGTAATTTTATTGACACTACCATGGGGTAAATAATTAATAATTTTTTTTTTTAATAATAACAATCAAGATTTTAACGTATTTTATTAGTCGTGGGTAAGTTATAATTGTGTATATACTTGTTTTTTCTGAAAATATTCTATAAAATTACGATTTATAATGAAATAATTTGTTTCATTATTCTACGCGTCATATTATATCATTTGTGAAATTCAACTAATTCATATTACGCGTCCACTTCATTAATAATTTGATATTTGCTCCAATAATATATAATACAAGTAAATTTTTATATCACGTAACTTAAAAAAAATATATAATAGTTAAGAAATTTGACTATGCTTTACTCGTGTGGATCAAGCTTAAAAGTTAGAAATAATAAAAGTATATAGATATAGAAACATGAAATTTATATATTTTAAATTATAAAAGGTAGATTTAAAAAATTTAAAATTCAAATTTAACGTTAATATAATGAAACCGATTCAATTATACATTTTCAGGAGCCAATTCAATGATTGCTGACAATAATAATAAAAAGTCGTCAAGAAATAGATGATGGAAGATGATCAATCGTCCATTCAGTCCTCGGACAGGATAGTGTATTATTTTTATTTGAAATTTGAGAAAAAGATAAATTATTGTATTCACTATTCAACAGACGATATTCTGAGCAGAGTTTAATAAGTATTTTTATAATATTATAAAAAAAAAAATGAAAAATAAGTAATACCGTGACAACTTTATTTGTTATTTTTTCTATATACGTATATAAAATATTTCCGTTAAAAAATGTAGTTTTTCGTTACGCGTAAGAAAGTGATTGGGAATTTAAAATAAGATTTATTCAAAGTACCAACTATAAAATCAATTTTCTATAGAAAAAAAGATATTTGCTCCAAAACTATATATACTGTTCGCGACTACCCTAAAAATGTATACATATACAAAATAAAAATAAAATCATCTTATAAAATCAATATCTATATATATATTATAGTACATATATATGTAATAAATTTATATCTCTTACTTCAACCTATCCCTCACCGTTTGCATTTGGTTTTTTTTTCCTGTCTGAAACACCATAATTACTTCACCTTGAGCACGAGACATATACACAGTAGTACGGACACTCATAAAAACATATGGGTTATACGTAAACTTACACACCGAAACGACCTTTTACCCGAGGAAACAGACGTTGTAGGTCGACCTCGGTCGCTATATCTATACGTCACCGACCGATTATACCGCATATTATATTATCCCGATGGACTCGGTAGCAACGTCCACGATTTTCGAGGACCCGGTTTTTTTTTTTTTTTTCGGTATTTTTTCCTTCGGTTTTCTCGTCAAATTTTTAACGTCATTCATTATACATATACCTACACATTATACATGCTACGTGTAGATAAACGCGTAGTATACGCGTTTAAACATAAATATATACAGCTTCGTCGTGATCCTCTGCAGTCATATATACACGCGTATTATATACATTATTAGTCATATTATAACAGATATTTATAGATAGGACTATATGGTCCTTTTTCCCTCCCCATAACGTACGTATTGCGGCATCGGTCCCGGTGGTAAAGATCCGTAATTAATTGATTTTTCCGAGGAGCCCGCGCCCGCGAGGAAACCGCTCATTTTCTACTTAATCACGCACGGACTGCGCCTGTCGCACCATCGATCAAATCGTTTACCATGAACACGGAATGCACGGACATTAACGCGTTTCACGGCTGCTTAGACCGACTATTTCATTTTTTTTTTCGAAAAAAAAATTTTTTCTCATTTTTTTTTTTCTGTCCACTACTACAGACATATATACACCCTGGTCAACTCGCTCCAGTCATTATTGTATACGTATACCTACATAAATACATATATATATATACTATATATATTTATATATATATATATATATATATATAGTATATATATCATTGTTGTTGTTCAGGTGATGACCCCGTATAGCGGAGGCGGCGTGGCGGCCGCACTTCACCACATAAAATTCCCTTTAAATAAGCCACTTTTCTTCACACCCCGCACACGGTATATACATTATAACATATATTATATATAAAAATACACACACACACACACACACACCGATACGGTGACCTATGGAGAGAATAAGACAATGTCCCCGCAGCATCTCTGGCCTTTCAAAATGTTCATAAAAAAAAATCTTGAATTAACACGGTATACCTACATAGATAAAATAAATATAGCAGTATATATATATATTTATATGTTTAATTTTGACATAAATATAAAAAATTATCGCTCAAATTATGTTGAATAAATATAAGATAAATGTCAAATGTCATCTATAATGTCATCTACAACTATGATATTAAGAATTGTCATATTTATAAACATCTAACACAAAAGTATGTTCTGCAAATAATATAATGGTCAAGGCATCAAATTTACAATATATTACCTGAATGGACAAGAAACTTTGATTACATATCAAATAAATGTTAAAAATATGTTTTTAAAATAACAATACTCATATAATATAAAATTAATATTGTCAGAATTATTTGTAATAATAATTATATTATCAACAGAATAATGTGTAGTATTATTAAGCGAAGTTTCAGGGTATAATATATGAGTAGATACTATTTTCTGATTTATCAAAACTGTCTGTTATTTTCGTTAGATTTTCTTTGTGGCATAAGAATATGCTTAAGAAAACGATTATGGAAATCGACAAATGACCCCTTAAAAGTACCAACTTGAATGAATTTGATATTATAAACAAACCCTTTATCTAAAAATTCTTACTCGCGGACTCTATATCAAACATTGGCATTATTTCATTAATTATATAGTTAAAAAGTTAATGTTAATCTTTGTTTACTTTATAACTCGACTTTTTTCTATCATTTTTTCCATTAACTTACTTTATATTTTCATCGTATTAACTTGGCTTTTAAATTTTAAAATGATGTTTATTTTCTATGAACATATAATAAAACCGTCCCTCACAACCACCGCATCGCCACAATACCACAGGGATAACATAAAACAATAATTGACATTGCACAAATGCTGTAAGCCTCCATATTTATAGTCCTATTGGCGAGTGTTTTTTCTCTAAACTTATAAACTTTTTAATTAAAAATTTAGAACTAAATAAAATTAATGAATTAAATATACAAGCGTGGATTGGTAAATAGTATCGTGGGATGCTATTTATTATTTTAGTGACATTTTTTATATTTAATCTGTACCTACATAATATTATCTATATAATAAATTGATATTAATATTATAATATTCAAATATTATAATGAATCGTCAGAATATTATTATTAATTTACAATTTTAAAAGTATATTACGGATAATCGAATTCAAAAATTAAAAAAAAAAAAATGTTCTATAATCAGTACAAAACATTTACATACCTATACCTACCTATAGTTATAATTATTGCATAATATTTTATGAAATTTCTCAAATTTTATAATACCGACAGGCCATACAGATATTAGATATACTAAGAAGTGATTAGGAAGTAGTAAATAATAAATATCCAGTACCTACCTATGTGGCTATGTATCATATATTATATAATTATTACAATAAGTACATTTATTTTTTTTAATAAATTTTCGTTTTATTTTTATAATTTTCATCAAAAAAATACTATTAATTAATATAATTTCCGCTGAACTCAAGACTTTTCATAAAATTAGTATCTCATTTAGATCGTTAAGTTCTCCGATTATATAATGTGCGATTACAAATTTATCACAAATAATCAAATTAAAAATTATTTATAATAAACTAATAAATGATTATCTAAATTAACTCATTCAGATCGAACGATTTTTACAAGATAATATATATTTTAAATTTAAATTCAAAAATAATTATTAATTATTAATAAATGGGTATAGGTATAGGTGGGTAGGTATACTTATGGTACGTATTTTAGAATGTTCATTACAAAAGTATTATAAAAGCAAATTCATTAGATTCACAACTTATGTTGAATTATTTTAACGAAAATTTTAATTTTTTTTTTTAATAAAAATAATTAATTTTTTTAAATCCAGTTAAGATAATATTTTAATCTATAAAAGATATGAAATTAATATTTACTGAACTTTTAACGGAAGACTTTTTAGTTAATTAAAATTAAATTAATCGAGTTAAGTGTCTATTAGTAACTTACCAGCTATCTTTGCTCTATACAATATATATATATACCTATATATCTATATAATATTACCTACCTACCGCAATAGTGTATATATACTTAAAATTTAAAAAATAATAATAATAATATTTCGTAAATTTGCAAAACTACGAATTTATTACAAATTAAATGATAAAATAATAATATCAATTATAGGTAGATATACAAAATATAAACATTTTACATTAAAACAAATTTTAGGCCACGATATTTAGAATAATTACCTACTCTCGAAACGTGATCGCTGACATTTCGATAAACTGAAATTCAAATTATTGTTTAAATATTATTGTATATGTATACAATAGATAGGTGTACGAAAAAAGTCAATTAAACATTTGTATTTGTAGACCAATCCAATGTCATATAAATATTATAATAACGATTCAATATCGATATAATAGCGATCAAATAAGCTAGTCAACGTGTTTCTGTGTGTATATTATGATAATAATCATATCGACTGGTGAAGCATATAATATTTTGATTCTATATTATAAATACAGTATAAAACACATACGACAAGTATGTACATATAATAAATTATTTATACGTAAATTGGGTGGCGGAGGCAAAAGGGAACAACTATTCTCTTAGATATATTACTTGAGAGGTAAAGGTATCGTTTTACAACCACTTTTATAGTTTAAATTAATTTAAATTAAAACATTTTCTACTATAATAATTATTAACCAACGTAAATTGTACAGTCAAATATAATTTATTATTACTTATGTTTATTATCAGTAAAAATTAAAAATATTTTTTACAGTATATAGCACAGAATATATGAAATTCAACATGATATATTGGTACCACCTATAATTTTGTTACACCTGTATTGATTTTAATATTTCACAAACTAGTTGATTAATGTTAAAAATCCAATATTTTAATTCAAGTTATTTACAATTAGTTAAATTCATTAAATACCACGAAAAAAAAAAAAAACATTAGTAAAATAATTTCATTGATTTAAGTACTAAAATCAATAGTAAATTTAATCATTAATTTTTTAAAGTAAGTGAATGTAAAATGTCCACAAGAAATAATAAATTCAAATATTTAAATGAAAAAGAATAAAAGTTTTCGAAAAAACGATTAACTTTAAATTTACATATACACCCTACATGGATGGCTACATCCCACCGCCTCAATACAAATTGTTGTCGAAAACTAATATATAATAGTATCATATTAAATTATAATATATTATATATATATAATTATATATTACATTTGAAATACATATTACGTTAATTTAATATAATTGTTGCAATCAACAGTTGTTAAAATGTCTAGAGAAAAATTTACAAAATGGATTTTAAATTAATTATATTTACAAAAATATCTACGAAAGTAAATTTATATTTATAAATGAATAATAATTATCATGGATATTACAATAATAGCTATAAATATAAAATAAATGTACTGCTAAGGTTAATATTAATCATAAGATATCCTTATATTATATATAATTATATATGAATATGATTAGGTATAAAGTACCAATAATTCTGAATTTTACATTAATAGTGAATAAACAAAAATTATAATATACTAATAAAATTAAAACGAAATCGTTTCCATTAAAACGATTATACTAATCGTTTGTTTTGTTCCAATTTGTATTTACTACATATATCAATATTTTTTAATGAAATCCAATAATGGTTCCATATTCTATTTTTGACTTATAATCGTTCTAGGTACAATTTATTTTTATTTTATTACGAAAAAATATGATTATGATGCAACAGTATAATTGAACCAGTGATATAATAACAATATCAGTAGATAAAAATTGTATGGAATATCCGAGAACAGCTGTCACAATAATTTTTAATAGTTTATTATAGATTTAATAGGTTTACTACTATGCTATAGTATATTGAAGATTAAATGTCAACATTGTTGATTAAATATTCGTAGTACAAAGTGACTCAGTAGTTTCTTTTAATCTCTAATTTGGCTTGGTATTACATAAAAAATAATAATAAAAGAATTCTCCTAGTAAAATAAATTTGGGCTAGGATTTCGATGACTTTAAAAACTATTAAAAAATGCCTATGTTTAAAACTTTTGAAAAAATAGTCAACAAAACATATTAAGTCTTTTTAATATAAGTATATATATCTATATATATATTATGATTGTTGATTAAAAAAAAAAAATAAAAAATTATGAAAATGTAGGAACTGTTTTATTGAAACTCAACGATTGTACTAATCGACTCATGTACTTCTTCTCAATTTGAAATCAGATACATCTATGTAGAGAAGCGACTTAGCTCTGGAAATTAATTTATCTCCCTGGAAAATACAGTGGATTTTACTAATTTAAGTGCTGAATTGGTAATTAGTAAACAGTAAATATAGAAAACCTATTCAAAAAACCGGAATATTGTGTTGAAAGACTTAAAATAACAATTATTCGGAAAACTATATCGTGAAAAAAAAAACGGATAT
This sequence comes from Pemphigus obesinymphae, assembly GCA_025469235.1. Classification (NCBI taxonomy): domain Eukaryota; kingdom Metazoa; phylum Arthropoda; class Insecta; order Hemiptera; family Aphididae; genus Pemphigus; species Pemphigus obesinymphae. The sequence continues at coordinate 83,654 of JAIPRL010000090.1, forward strand.
TGATCTTTTTGCTCACAAAATTACTATAATATATCACACTAGATGGTGAAAAACCAAAACCAAAAATATAAAACCAGTAACCTTACATTTAAAAGAAAAAAATTTTGTTGAACACGAAACGAAAAAATAATTTTCAATTTCTTAAAACCTGACCGCGAAACCAATAAAATTTAAAACCCGTTAAAATTACCAAACACTAAACCGTTATTATTGATATTAATTCCAAACCCTACCTAAATATGATATTTATACTATATAACATACATTTGTTTTAGCTGTTCCTTTATTATACTTATTTAATGTATCTCTCTCAACAGGTTGTTTTCCTTCTAATTGAAAAATTAGCTATATTACACCAATCAAAAGAGGAAATGATTTATCTAATATTACTAATTATCGGCAAATTTCCCTGATTTCAACTATTCCTAAAATATTTGAATATATTATATCCAAACAAATTTATCTGTTACTTTCACCACTAATAAATGATGATCAACATGGATTTTTAAAGGGAAAATCAACTATGACAAATGTATTAATCTTTCATAAATTTATACTGGATGCTTTCCTTCGGGATATCAAGTAGATGTAATTTACACTGATTTTTCAAAAGCCTTCGATAAAGTTTGTCATACCCTTCTCTATAATAAATTTCATAATATTGGAATTCGTGATCCTTTTTTATCATGGTTGATTTCATATGTCACTAACAGAAAACATATTGTCAAATTGAAAAAATTTATGTCGGATCCTTTTAATATAGCATCTGGTGTACCACAGGGCTCCCAATTAGCTCCATTGCTATTTTTATTATTCATTAATGATTTAAATTTTATACACTCTCGGAAACTACTCTTTGCTGATGATCTGAAATTATTTCGAATAATAAAATCACCCTCAAACTCTATCTTATTACAAAATGACTTAAACTCTTTATCGATTTGGTGTAAAAAAAAAAAATTATTGTTAAATATTGATAAGTGCAAGGCAATGTCATTTTCTAGGTCTCGTTCTCCAGTTCTTCATAATTATTATTTAGATAATATTTTGCTTCATCGGGTGATTGAAAATCTTGATTTAGGAGTTACATTTAGTTCTAATCTATCCTTCAACAAACATTATTTAAATATTTCTAAAAAATCTTCATCGATTCTAGGATTCATTTGTAGAACATGTAAAGATTTTACTAACCCTTTTACCTTTAAAATATTTTATTTTTCGCTAGTACGCTCTATTCTTGAATATAATTCGATAGTCTGGTCGCCATCTGAAAATACTCATATTCAATTCCTTGAATCAATTTAAAATCGTTTCCTTCGTTTTATATCATACAAATGTGATATTCCTCGTCAACCTCATTCGCCATACAAGCCATTGTTAAATACACTTAATATGAGTAGTCTTGCTAACAGGAGAAATATAAGTGATTTAAAGTTCCTATATAAATTGATTAATGGTTACATTTTCAGCTCGTAATTACTTAATTATTTAAATTTTTATTTCCCTCAATGACATACTAGATCTACTAATACTTTTTATATACAATCACAGAAAACCAATTATTTAATAAATTCTCCTGTAAATAGAATCATGAGGTTAGCTAATGTTACCTAAATCGATTTTTTTAATTATAACTCTATTGAATCTTTTTGCAATTGTATTATAAGATACTATCAATGAATTATTTTTTATTATTATGTTATTATATTACTATATTTTATGTTGAATTGTATTTTAGTATTATTTTATATGATTTTAAGTGTTTTATTATTATGTTAATTAATTGTTAATTTCTACATTTCTTATCTGTATCTCTATTTCTGTTTAAACGCATCTGTTTATTATGCCTATGTAAAACTGTTATTGGGCTTTTGCCCGTTTAAATAAATAAATAAATAACACAAGTTATAATGTTACCGTCAGTAAAATATTGCTGACTAAAATAAAGTCGGCATTCCAAGAAAAAAAATTAATCTGGATTCAACACTTCCTATATTATTTCTATTTTATTAATACTCAATATTATATATTAGATTATTATAATAGATTATATTAAATATTATACTATTATATAATAGTGTAAACGAATATTTATTTTAATGCTAAATACCAGGGAATCAAAACGGGTTAAAATTTTTCTCGTTTCTGATACGTGGTTAAAAAACGGTTTTAATTTTTTCCGGGTTCCGGGTTCGGTGTTGAAAAACGGTTAATATTTTTTTTGGGTTACGGCTTTCGGGTTTAAAACGTGTTAAATTTTTTCCGAGTTACGGGTTTCGGGTTTAAAACTAGTTAAAATTGTTTTCAGTTGACGGGTTTCGGGTTAAATTTTTTCCCGTTAATGGGTTTCAGATTAAATTTTTGGGGGTTCATTTTTAAGTATCAGGTTCAAAATATTTGTTTTTTTTTTTTGAGGATTCCAATAAATATTGTTCATCAAAAATTGATATCAGAATATAATATGTTTCATATGTTGTCAATTAGTCACAGCAGCCTATTCGTTTTCCTAGACTTGGCTTGGCCGTGGCGGAATGACTAGGTACGTCGCGTCGGTACCTGCCGGCTGCCTACGAGAAATTTGTCATCAATAATAATATTTTACAATATAATATTATTGTACAATGAACAATAATCTATACTGACTTTATTTTTAAATTTTTCTCTGTAATCAAATGTCCAAGTAGATTCAAACAGAAAAACATTTGATTATTTCAAAGATATGGCACATGAACTATTATATTTATTTATTATATTTAATATTGAATATTTATTTTTATATTTTATTTCAGTATTTTATTATT
>JAIPRL010000090.1:86554-162855 GCA_025469235.1 Pemphigus obesinymphae
CTGAAGATTATGTTCGATTTTGTTTCTTTAAAGTAATTTTTCCTTTATTTAAGTAAATGTTAAATATTATAACTTATTTTGTTTTTAGAAAGAAGAAACTTTGAAGGAAGCTGAAAAAATTTTAACAACATGGACAAGCAAATTATCATTATAACAAACTTGGTTTTAAAATAGATTGTACCAATAATCAATATTTAAAATTTAAATATTGTGAACTAATGTTATTTTGTATATTACATAATTCTATTTGAGTATTTATAAAAAATCTATTGTTCTATTTAACTTAAAATTTAAATAGAAGATAAGAGCTATATATATATATATATGTGTGTGGGATTTATGGTGAACAAACCGTATTTTGAGATCACGTTTTGCTTTATTGACTATCAACTAATAACGACAAATAAACAATTTAAACTATTAGATCGCACCAAGCACCCATCTTCTACATTACGTCTGTATATAGACCATAGGCGTGTCTACGTGTCGTTCCTATCATACACAGGCACGACCTGCAAAATCAGCCGCAAATTAAAATTTTGTTTGAATTACCATGTTCTGTGCTTTATTACAAATATATTCATGACAACATTTATATGTCTGTATTCTGTGGCTATTATAAATTATATCTACTATTATAAATTTTGTTTTTTTTTAATGTGTAAGGAAAAACTACCCATAAATGACGAAAAAACAGCAAAAATACAATTTTGTTAAATCGAGATTTTTAATTTCTACGTAATTTCGAAAATAATAACTTTAAAATCTTGAAATTTATAATGAATTTTAATTTAGTAGTAAAATAAAGTAAAAATGTAAAAATAATTTTTTCGAGTTCAATGACTTATCATTGTTTTCAAATGCGATACATTCACCAAGAATAGGTAGGTATCCTATCTGATAAGTGTTTCCACCCGACGAGCGAAGTGCACCTTATTTTAGATTTCATTGATAAATTAACAACTATAACTTCTAAAACGATTAATAATTGAATTAATTTCCTAATTACAAATGATAGAGCACATTTTTGTATATTTTTATAATGTAATAATACTTTTCACCACCATTCTTGTGACTAGCTGCAGTTTGTGAGAACGTGCATTTTCAAAATTGGGCCATCATGAAAACAAAACTTTGCAGCACAATGGCTCATGAAAGACTTGAGTCACTAATGTTTTTGTTTTTTATATATTCAGAATTTAGTACTTTGATTTTTGAAACAATTAATTACTTGATTATGAGAGGAAAATGATAACAAAAAAAATGTTGACCTTTTTTTCGGAGGAGGGATTAGTGCATGACCTAGGAAGAAAGTTTGGACACGACTATGATACAGACAACTTGATCATGAATGTGAATGATTATATGTATATATATAATGAAATCTATTCTATTTAATACAGTTGTTATTTAGTTAAAATACTGGAGGCAAGCTCAACAATCGGCATATTTTTGAATTATTTGCCAAACATTTAATTGCTCACAAGCACCATTCAGTCGATGAACAGAAGTACGAGATCATCTTTATTCTTGTTCAAATCTGTAGATGTCTTAAGTACTTATAATTAATGTACTTCAATATATTAAATAATTTATATATTTATAATTTAATTAAATTTAATATATTAATAATTACATACATGGTATGGAGTTAGACCATGGACGTTATATAATTGTAAATAAAATTAATACAATTCCATTGAACTATCAATATTTATTATTTTCAAATTAAAAAAAAAAAAAAATTTATAGGTAATATGTAGGTGTACAGACCTACATAAATGGATAATATAGATTTTGTACACAGAATCTCGAATCATTGTCTTATAATAAATATGAATATAATAATAATTATATAATATTTGTAAGGTAACATTAAAACCATCTTAATAACCGTACATAATTTGATTTTGGTATTCTTATTATGTTTAGATATTGAAAAATGACAAGTAATTCTTGACAAAAAAAAAAAAATTTACAATTTATTAAAAATTAAAGTACATTATAATATTATGATTTTTAATAGTTTTGTTAAAATTTAAAAGCTAAACATTATTTCACTAATTATTTTTTTTTAAATTTAATTAAAATTTAAACACATAACAAAATTATTAGGCAATGTGGATAAATAAAAACACAAATCAATTCCTGTTAATTTTTTTTTTAAATTAAAAGGAAAACTAAAGAAACATATTATTATGGTACCTTTATAGTCGAAAAAGCTCATAAAGTTAATGTGATAATTTTTAATCAATTAAATTGTATTTAAATTTTAACAATATAAATGCGTAAAATAAATTTCAGAAATGTATTTATAATTGATAGATAATAAACTAAATAATTACACCAGTGAAAATATATGAGTAAACAAAAAAAAAAAATATATATATATTTTCACTAACATAATGAATATTATTGACTAATGTAGGCAATAATATATAGCTGAATATTATTTAGATTAATGTTACAATTCATAGTTACTCAATATAATTTGAGTATTATTAATTCTAAGCATTTGTATGAAATACCTATGTAAATACTTATGTATATTGAACTACTTTGAGGCATCTAACTTAAAATCCTTAAAAAGAAAAAATTGTATGATTCATTAAAAGTCAAATTGACAACAAAATAGAATAGCTTTTTAAATAAGCAGTTCAAATTCTCAGTTATAAAATAATAGTAAATATACCAACTAGAGAAAAAAATGATTGACAACTCTATTACTATACTTTTAAGTTATACTTATACTATTTTATAAATAATAAATACACATGTGATTCGAATACTTTATATTATATTGGCTGCGGTAACAAATTAATTGTAATTTACTATTTATAGTAAAATGAAAAAATAAAACAAACTAATTACAATATTTACAATAATAATAATTAAAATAATAGTTATATACAAAAAAAAAACAATAAAATGTGTTGTGTTTATATGGATATATTTCATAGTAGAGATTCTTAGGGTAGTTTTTTTTTTTTTTTTGTTCAGTATGAACAAAATAATAGTTACACATAGTATTATATTTAAGGGTTTTTAAACAGTCCCCTTATAATAGTATTTTATCAACAGTGGCCAGTATATGATGGTAGGTACCTTTGTAATATTTAACTATACAGGGTGTTTTAAGCGGGCTCATCCCATTTTTAGTCCTTTATTTATATTTTAAAAACGAGGTAGGTATGTATTTTAATATTTCGATTTTTATGTCACATATAGAGTGTACTGTGGTGAACCTTTTTTTTTTTACGGCGAATTGTTAATTACCTACTTTTAATTACCTAATTCATGTGATTTTTCTGAAAATTTTTATGTATAATTAACATTCGAATAAATACCTACCTATAGGTATAATCAGTTTCTTATAGTTGTAATTTAAATTAGAATAGGAAAAACTGGAAAACTATTCATTTGAAAAATTTTGGTTTTGACCATAGGCGGATTTAGACTTTAGGTCTACTAATGCTTTGAATTCATCGATAACTTCATCTATATCCGATGAAATGGCTAATTTTTGCTCCATAGTATGTAACATCAGTGCATCAATTCTTTCTTGATGCATGCATTGTCGATCGTAGTTTCAATTTTACTATATATTAAGTGTAGAAAAAGACCTTTCACAACTACTACTCGTTACTGGAATTAAGCGAAAGTTTTTAAGCAATTAAATATAAATACTTGCAGTATTAAATAAAAAATAAGTTTTTCTCAATTTTAAAAAAGTTTGGACAGTAGACGTTTAGAGGGTGTGCCGAAGCACATACCACTCCGTAGCTTCGCCTATGGTTTTGACATAAAAATTTTTTTTTTTTTTCATAGAATAGGTAATCTTCTGATTTTTATTTTGGAAAAAGGTTACCTACACCGCTATATTCTTTAAAGTTAAAAGTATCAAAGTAGGTTATATATGTACTTAAAAATATGATTAAATCTCAAAAATGGGCTGAGCGTGCGTCATAGTGAATCACTGCAGTTTCGTTGGTAGGTATACTGTATTATACTTAAATGATCGGATGGGCAGCCAAGTGATGTAGTATACCTAAACCTAATATAATAATTTAATAATGTAATAGCTAACATTACGGACACACGATAATTTTTTATAATGATATATTTAACGTAATAATACTTATAATTTTATGAGATACATTATTATATATATATTACAAAATGTATATAAGCTTAGGTAGATAGGTATATATATATATAGGTACAAACGCGTACACATTATTACCTACGAGTATATTTGTAACGTAATATTTTCGATGTCCGCATAAAAATATGTGACCGAAAGTAGGTATGGTTCGCATCTCGTCCCCTCGTACTTTTCGCCGGAAATATCATTTATACAACATTAAATTGTCGGTAGGTAGGTAGGTAGGTACCTGTAAAGATAATAAAATATAATCATTTTCAGTTACATTAAATTTAATACCCTACACAACAACGAAATAAGTTTAATAATATTATAGAGTTTCTAAAATCACACTTACGCTCGAAATAACATTGGAAGTTCAATATTTTTTTTCAGAATAAAGCTGAATAACCACAAGAATTTAAGGACGATAGTGAACGAAGTCCGAAGTGGTCGGTTGGTTAAATTAATAACTAAAATTAGGTAGGTACATTCATATATCATTCATATCGGCTAAATTAAGTTCAACGTTTATAGCTATTTATTATCAGTGTTGTGAAGTAGGTACCTACCTAGGTAATGCAATGGAATTTCCTCATTACTATAACATATAATTACTTTTTTGAGTAACGTTATATGGTAACTTTTTGTTAGTTGTTTAGTACCTAACGTTGTAAAATAACGAGTTGCATATTTATATATTTATAAATAATAATAAAATGCATTTTAATAAATTCGTCTAAAACAGACGTACTATGGTAGGTACATATATGTGAAAAGCAGATATAGCTAGGTATTTTAACGATTGTACCTATGTTTTTATAATAATAGTATAATATAATATTATAATTTATATAGGTACCTAATATTCGACTGACGATTATACAATCAGAAAAAATATATACATATTTTTGACATTTTTTATTATTGTTTTTATATTTTTAAAAATTTAAAAATTTTGTAAGTAACATTATTGTAACTAGGTAGGTAGTTATTTTTTCAGTAAAAAAGTAATGTAACTTACTTAATACTGATATTTAGTATTTGATGATTCAGAGACAAGGCTTACGTTCAATTACATGATTAATGAAACCAGTTATGGAGGAACAGAGATTTTTGAAGTACCTACCTATGTACATTTGTTGGACTGACGAATCCAAATTAACTATTATTTGGTTTTATTAACAAATATAATGATAATAATAGGTATTGATCTGATCATAATCCACTCTGGACAAACGATGCAAGTTTTCATGTATTCGACTACCTACCTATATATGTTAATTATTTCATATTATCGCACATATTTTGCATATTTATTTGCAAATTAAAGGCAGATTCGCTAAAACTTCTATAATATAGGTTTTTAGCGTGATGGTGATAGCTTTAATCAATTAGAAATAAGAAAAAAAAAAATCGATAGAAATGATTCAATTTCTAGATATAGGTATATATATAGAGTTTATATAGGTATATTATTAGATATTATTTACTATGAATTATAATTTATGCTTACATATCCTTGCTGAATTACCCGGCGTTGTCCGGATTAGATTATTTTGGTTTAAATATTTTTAAATCTTTATAGAAACTTTTCTATATAGGTACAACATATAGCAATCTTATGCAACTTCGTTTGTCCCAGTGTTTGGTTTTTAATCCATTTTAATAAAATGAAACAAAAATATTTTATATATTTACAAATATCACAGAATTTTACATTAGCCATTTATCGTACATAAACTTCTCAGAAGGTTTTAATGGTCAATTATTCATGAACTTATGATTTTTTCATTTTAAAGAATATTGGCGGGGGGGGGGAGGGGTGAAATTTTGGGGTTATATGTATATGCCAAAAATCTTAAAAAAATGTTTAAAAAATTTCGTCAAAAAAAATTTATTAGAACCAGATTGCAGATTGCCACCTACCGGGTCCATTGTGAATCTAAACCATCCAAGAACCCACACATACAAAAAATGTCATTAAAAAATCGGTCTAGCCGTTTAGGAGGAATTTGAATATACTTACATACGGACAGAAGAAATATATATATATAAAGAAGATACGATGTGAAAATTTGATTTGAAATATTTCGGTTTTCGGGTTTAAAATCGGTTTCGACTTTTTCCCTGTTTTGCGATTTCGGATTTGAAAACGGTTTAAATTTTTTTCGGTTTTGTGGTTTCGGGTTTGAAATTGGTTTCGATTTATTCGGTTTGATCCGATTTTTGAAATCGTTTTCAAAGTCGATTTGACTCTCTGGTTTTGACGCAAAAACTAAACTGGCCAGTGTCATGATCCAATAATACGAAAATTTGCCACAATTTACCTCATGTCCTCGTGTACCCGTCTTAACGTTGGTTTATTTATCATGAATAGAAATTTCCAAAAACAACAATATTACATGAAGTCTAAATATTATACATAAAAAAAAAAAAAAAAAAATGTGAAGATAATGAGAGCGACGAACCACAGCGATACTATACCTAGTTTTCTTATAATTCTATTCATATAAAGTAAAAGCAATAATATATCTAAATAGTAGAATTAGTAAAATTACATACCTACTAAAAAGTAAAAACCTCATTCAGAAAATGTACATTGTTTTTTGGACAAAATAACTTAATTTAGATGCTTTTGTATAAAGTTAACAGTTTTTAAAAAATTTAACTTATTAAGTTAATAGTTGAGAAAAAAAGTAACGCGTTAAGTAAAAAGTTAAAATTAACTTAACTTTTTAACTTAATTTTAACTCTCGCCCAGCCTTGCTTATTAAATCAATTTTTTTAAAAACACGAGTTAAAACCAAATTTTTTAACTTATCAATAATATTGTGGTATTCAACCAATTATCTCGGTACCGCAATACTAGGTATGGTAACTATATATACCCAGGGCCGTGTCCCGAAGAAAGATTTTTTTTGGGAGGGGGAAATGTAAAAAAAAAATATACTTAATGATTCTCTTCAAAACATAAAATAAGAAAAAAAAAAAAGGTAATCAACTTTTTTTCCATTAAAAAAAAAAAAAAAAAAAAAGGACGATTGCTATCGATTTTCAATTTTCTTATAGTGCTCTTCTAATCTAATGTCCTTACAAATAAAAATCATCGTCGTGTGCAGATTAATTTTCACCCCGCAACATTCAACCGGAAGCCGTCGAACCCATTTCGGTTCGGGGCAACAGCGCTTGTCTGACCACCTGACATTCGTCCGCGATTTCTTCTTCCTCCACCTCGGTCAGCGTCTCCATGGCTGGCAGTGCCGTCTGACCGGGATGTACTCCTTTGCCCACCAGGTAATAGGTCATCAGTTGTCCTTTGCCCTTGACCGCCACCAGGCCCCGTTGTTCGAATTTGAACCCGAAATGTTGCAGGATGTTGCACGTTTCTTCTGTAACCTAAGACCCCGCGCAGGCAGAATAATATTAGTTAAAAAGTAAAAACAATAAATCGTTGGTTTTTATACACACACCGTGTAATATTATGCAAAAACTGATCATTTTTTAACCATTTCGAATCCAAGTCCGTAAATAAATACATTTTTCGAAAAGAAAAAAAAAATACAATACTTTTGCAGAGGCATTTTTTTTCAAATCAATATATATATATATATATATAAATAATAGGTAGGTATAACGGGTGGTAGGTAATATACAAATACATATATTAAAACTTTGAAAATGCACTCTTCAACAGTTTGGAATAGGTACTGATTTAGAGCTTTTCAGTTCTGTGACTACAGTAATCATTTAATCGTTTTTAAATTTATTCGAAAACTTATTATAGGTTTACACATCTTAGAAACTTTTAGATTGTGGGAGGGGATCATAATAAAGGGCTCTTGGCTTTTTATTTCGGACAGCTCCGTAGGTCTGTCAAATATCTTAAATCTGGTGTTTCCAGAGGGTGGATTTGAATTAGTGGCATTCAACTTTATTTTGCACAGTGGCGTAGCATACTATATATAATATTATATAAGTATATCTACATAATTTTAGTGGAAACTACATCATTACGAGTTAGTAATATAATCGGTATCATGAAATAAAATATTAACAATATGTAATAAGTACCTAATAATATATAGATATAGGTATACTTTATATTTATTGATTATTTTATATATGTATAATGTATATATATATTATATACCTACCTACTATTTCAGTTTTTAGTACCTACTTATATAAAAGCTATCTTTTTCAAATATTAATATATCTAGGTAGGTACCTATATTAACTGCATTCATGCAATTCTGTAATTTTCAATAATCATAATTTTTCGTAACTTACCCGTAAAAGTCTGATTTAAGAGTTTTTTTTTTCGACAAATAAATTGGTTAGGTAATATATATAAATAAATACCCAGTTTCTACAAAGTAATTTGTTTTTATTTAACAAATACGTATTTCGAAAACAATGTTCTCATCTTCAGTGTTAAACAACTACTAAAGTACTAACTAAAGCTATTATAATTATTTTTATAATATTAAGTTACAAAGTAAAGAACATTGTTTTCGAAATACGTATTTGTTAAATAAAAACAAATTATTTTGTAGAAACTGGGTATTTATTTATATATAAAAATAATTCTACAAGTAACTCAACACCAAAATATTAAAAAAAAAGATGGTTAGGTAATAAAAATGGGAAATTTAGTATATTTTAAACATTTAAATGATATTGATATTGAATGAATTACACCTCTTATTTAAGAAGTATAATACTAATTGATTTGAGGCTTAATACTCTCTAAAGTCTATTAAAGTTAAAACCATTTAGATAGGTAATTAAAATACATTTTATTTGAGGATATTTTGTGCACGGAAATTCGGACCTAAGTTCCTTAAATCATTATAAATAAATTATTGTAGTAAATCATTTTGTAGATTATATAAATGTAGCAAGATCCTTTATAGTTTTAATATTATTTTGTTGTAAGTATTTGAGAAGAATTTATTTTATGGCTGACTTTTAAGTACCTACCTATTAAAGTATTACTAGTACTACTAGTACTAGATTAGGTATTTATTGTAGTATTTATTTTTATTAATTTGGTTTGGGACAAATTAGTTTTACTTAGTAGTATTTAACTGTATTTATTTTATGAAAATGATCAAGAGAATGCTATACATGAGTTTTAACGGCATTAAAACACGTTAAATATATCGAATAAAAACTTTATGCTTGGTCTTAAAGTTCTCATCTTTTATTTAGTTTAATTATTTTTCTTTTATGATAGTTTTTAATTAAATTGTGTTCAGAAAGCCACAAATAGTTTTTGAACAAATATTGCGATTGCACAACAAAAAAATGTAATACGGATATGAGATCATTTTTAGGTTACTTTTAAAATGTATTTTAACATTTTTTAATTATTAAATTTTCATTATTTAAAAAACTTCTGTAAAATTGCCTATATAGAACTCTTTATCTTAAGTTTGTGACCAATTTAAATTGTGTTTATTTTATGTAATAAAAATTAGAGATAAAAAAAAAAAACATTTTGTTGGTAAATTTTTTGTAATTTTGGCTCTTTTAGATTTGCACATAATCAATAAAACTTTGTTTTTTAAATATACACATTATTTTTGATAACGGATTCAGATTGGTAAAATAATTTTAAGTTATTGGGATGTAATTATGGTTCTAAATCTAGAATTCACTAAGTTACTCTGACTGAAATTCGGTGAATTTTTGGTTTAAGATTATGTTTGATACATAAAAATTAATAAAAAAACAAGCTTATCCAAATATTATTGATATAATTATGGCCCGAGTAACAAGTTATAACCGTTTCAAACTTAACAGAAATTTAAATTTCTAATTAAGTACCTACTTAAAATTTTACCACCATATATTTTATGTTTACTGTATTCCGTTAATTTTTAATATTGAATTTATAATAGGCTGATTTTTTGAAGGTTTTTCACATTTAAATCATGATTTTTAATTTTTAAACCAAAAATAGACAGATATTTACAGTACCTAGTTTTAATTTTTAAACGGTTATAGCACAGTCCATTTTGGGTTTAGAACCATCATTTATATATCAAAATTACTAACTTAATAATTTTACTTGTGTTTTCTACAATTACATAAAATAAATAAAATAAAAATTTTTCTAAAACTTTAGGAGGTATTTTCAGCCATTTTGAATGTACTTATAGTTAAATAATTTTCGATACAGAACAAATTGAACATACTTGTATACATCCTGCTTTTCCCGTGCTCTCCATTCTTGATGCTACATTTACAGAATTTCCCCAAATGTCATAATGAGGTTTTCTAGCGCCAATAACGCCGGCCGTTATTGGCCCATGGTTGATCCCTAGAAAAATTACATTTTTAAATTTGTATGCAATTATACTAACTAAAATATAATTTTATAGTTAATTAAACTTTTAATTAATATAAATTGATTTCATTATTATTGTAGGGCTGTGAATTTGTAAGACTAATAAATACATTTATAAAAGGTGTTTTATTTGCTTGTTGTAAGACATATTTTTTTTTTAGTACACAGTTCGAATTATATGTTATAGGTATAAAATATGTAATTTTAATTTTATTTATTTAAGTTTTGTTTTATTTTGTTGCATTTTCCATCTATTTTAGGTCATTTTTACTATTTTCTTTTATTGAATTTTAACAGGTTTCTGTTATGTTTTGTTATAAATATGATACTGATATCATTTTCAAAAATATAATATGTTTTTAATTTTTTTTACTTGCATTAAAAAATTAAATAACTATATGCTTCAGTCGAAGAAATTTATATCAAAAATAATTTTTAAAACATTTCATTGTATTTATACGTATATATTTCATGCGAATCATGTTTATTAAATTTAAATATATAAATGTACCTACCTGTAATATGTAAATTTTAAACTTATAAATATTTAAAAATATTGATTATCTAGTTTTTTAGTCTTACGGGTTGGTATTATACTATTGTCATTTTTTACATTTTTAATATAGTGAATTTTGAGTGCACCTACATTTTATTATTTTGAGATTTAAACTCGACTGCATTTTGTCTCCTTCTTTAAGAATTAAAAAATATTTTCAAGTTAATTTTTAAGATTTAAAAAGTACTTTTTAAGGTTTTATAGTGCATTTAATTCACAGTCCTAGTTGTTATATTATTTTGTACTGTAAACATTTTGGTGTAGGTGCCTATTTTATAAAACATATGCATGTTTTTGAAAAAATCGAGTTTAAAGATTTTGCCCTATGTATATTACTGCTTATAATAATTTAATTTAACACATTTAAAATTTACTCAGATCGTAAATTTAATGGTTTTTAAAGTAAATGTTATTGATATAAAATGGTTATTTTCAAATAAAAAAAAAATATAACCCTATACTACGAATATGTACCCATTTTTAATACGAAATGGTTGAAACTCTGTTCGTTAATCCCTTGGAGGGCTCGTTTTAGATCGAAAGCAAAGTCCACCAACAAAGCAAGATGTGCCCATCGAACTTCAATGGGATCTTCAGGCTAAAAAAAAAATACAGTTATATTGATGTCTATTCAATATATATATATATATATAATATATTATATGTTTGGGAATTTAGTTAAATTGAGTTTATAAAATATTATTTTAAACTCAATCCAAGGCAAAACGTACCTTAACCACACGTGAAGGGTTTAGTCCACTGGCAGCCATATATGTAGATCCAATTGTTTTAATCTTAATAATATCTTGATATCGTGGTTGTTCTAAAAGCTGTAAGTATATATAAATTTATAATTCTAGTCAAGACATATTTTATAAGAACATAAAAGCGACACCATTGAGTGAATAAACTGGGAAGGAAGGAGGCTAAAAAAGTTATAAATACAAGTTAGGTATAAATGTTTTATGAATGAATTGATGAAGTATAATATTATGTACATACTACATAGGTAGGTACAACAAAATTTTAGAATAAGCAAGTGCACTTTTTCCGTCACAATTACTCTCCTATTCTATGTTTCATAATTTTACCAAGATGAAATATTAAAGAAAACTTCGATAAATATATTGTAATATATGTAGGTATCTTAGTACCTATATTTTTATAAATAATTATATTATATATAAATCATATTATTATTTTCATAAATTATATAAATATTGATAATTTTACTACAGTATATATGTATAGGTATTTTTAAAAGTTACAAAATTTTACCCTTATTCTAACCAAAATTTTAATTACGAAGTTTATTTAATTTTATTTAATTTTTTGAATATGTAATTTTATATAAAAATAATTTCCTTTGTATTTCGATGATAATCTATTATTATTTTATACTAACCTTAAAAATGAGTTATTTTTTATTTGTAAAATAAAAATTACACAAAATTATTATAAACATGGAATTGAACCCTTATTTTTCCTACAATACTAGAAATATTTTTTATAATTACCGCGTCGAAATCGGATATGACTTCATTGAGAAACCTTAAACACTCTAGTCCTTGATTATTTACCGTCTCTTCCGAGTAGAAATCTAAAACAGTTGGTTTTGTTTATAAAATATTTATATATGTAAAAGAGAATTTCAAAACTTATATCGGAATAGTATAATATTGTAAATATTTAAATTTATAATTACCCGAAAAGTTTGGCATTGATGCGAACAAAACTCCGACTTCAGCATAACTCTGACTGTATAATTCTTCGTGCTGACGTTTATAACTTCCCAGAAAATGTTTGGCTACGTGAGGAGGTAATATATTATACACTAATGCTTCGTTTCTTCTTCGAATGTCCGAAGCCCTTTCTCTCTGCTCTTCCACTTCTGTCCGCCATAAATAAAGAACTCTCGACGATTTGTCCATCTGAAGAAATACGAACGATTATGGTAAACCCCATCAAGTACATTAAGGAAGGGGTATAAACTATAATCTTACGTTTCTAGCCAAAAATACTAGGGCCATCGTGACAGCTATGAGTAAAAATGACAGGGCATACTTTGATGGCAAAACTCTGAAAACGATTTTACAAAATATTATAATAAGTAATAGTAAACATATTTAGTTTTCGTACAATCATTCAAATAAGTAGAACAAAACAGACGTTAAATTATCGAGTGGGGGAAAAATCATTATCGATGATCCATACAACTCCTACAATTCAGGTAGTACAACATGTATATAGTACTAATTATTACATAAATATTGTATTATTATTGAGTCATAGAGAGTATAAATCTTCTTTATTAAGTTTTATAAAAAAAAAGTGACTTACTAACTTATTACTCAAATGAATCACGCAATATATTAATCTTTAATAATGCAATTTAGATAGAATTTATAAATAATAGGTAGGTGTGTATTATCAATATTGTATTATAATATTCATATTTACACGAGAAAAAAAATGATTAAATTTGATAATATTATAATTAGGTATTATTTTTATTATCGAAATCTAGTAAAAAAAAACGTATTCTAAAAGTCTTTGGAATACATTTTATGAAGTATTTCAAATATCCAGTGGCGAAGCGTGTATAAACCAAAATATGGGGAGACAAATTAAAAAAAAAATTCTTACTAGGGCATAGACGCAACAACCAAGTATGCACTGACAATAAGATAATAATATTGTTATATTCTGTGATAAAACGCGCCACGCGTGTGATAGGAACCGGTCGTCGCCGAGTTGAGATAGCGTCTCCAACCACCGTTGAATTGTGCATACAAAAACCTCTCGCAACCATGGGACCCCCCACTGTATCGATCACGTATAAAAATGTGAGACAGCCTCGGATGCTGTCTCAACGACTATTTTCGTGTGGTTTTAGAATAAATTAAGCAGCGCATACGCAATGGGTTTGATAAAAAAAAAAATGAAAAAATTGAAATAAAATCACGGTTTTTATTGACTTTTATGCCAAAATTTTCATTTCAAAATTAAATATATATTATTAACAACTCTTATTCAAATATTAAATAGTGGGTAGACACTGTCTCTCTGTCTCATTTACGGAACGTTTTGCCCCCTGCAAATATCTACTCGGGGAATACTGTTCACATATAAAGTATTGGAATACCTATATACGTATTCCGAATACTTTTTTTTTTTTCATATATTCAAAATACTTTTAAAAAGTCTGATGTTATGGCGGTCGTCGAGTTCATAATATATTATATATTATAAGTAAGTATGTGTACTGTGCAACGGTTATTACTTGAACGGTTTGTAGATGAGCGAGTCTTCGCAGTCGATGGCGGCGCCTACTGTAACTATGTTGACGATGCAGTGCAAAAGTGTGATGACGAATAGTATTGTTGCTTTGGTGAAATGAGACAATTGGGTCAGCATGGACGTGGCGATCAGTGCCAAAACCATAAAGTAGGTGAAGTATGACGGATACATACAGTATGTGGATGGATCGCTTTGGCCGTGCGTGCAATTCGTCAGTACTTGAGTGTCGGTCCAACACGACACCTATTATATTTGTGCAGAAACGTTCATTAAGTCGCTATAATGCCCAAAAACTCGCTGATTTTAGAAAATAAAACACCGATCATATATATTTATAGGTTTATGTATACGTTTATAATAGATTTTTTTTTTTTTTTCTAATATTTCAAATATACTTATTAGAATTTTTTTTTCATGTTTCGTATCAGCTACGTCTAGTGAAAATATTCGAGAGGATAGTTTTTTCTTTCATCAAAAATGTCACGTTAATCAATATAATGTCATTATTACCTATATAACTGCAAAGTAGTGAAAAATTATCACGAAAAAGAGAGCGACAAAATTCCAGAACACTTTTGTCAGTTTTTATATCGGTATGATTATTCGTTGTTATCTAATCACTTTGAAAATAATTATATTTACAGGAGTTCAAGTTTAATGAATTATAAAAATATATACCAATTTGTTTAAGGTTTGAAATTAATTGTCCCTAATATCTATATTAGATTCTGAGCGATGAGTATATATTGGTTTTATAGTGATGTGTTTTAGTTTTAGTTGAAGACATTTTAAATTTGTACCAATTTTTTTCTATAGAACTAAATTGATGTGATAAAAATTTCAAATCCATGTTACCACTATTCAATAATTGTTATAATATTAAAAATTTGGTTCGTTTTATTTTATGCGTGTGTCATATGTGTACACTATTTTGTGTTACACATTTATTGTAGGTAGCTGGTATTTTAGAAAGTTTAATTTTCGTTTTTTCAGTAGTTTCATCGTAAAAGAAAACTATCAAAAATGATAGTAAATTGTTATAAATTTGAAAATAATATTACACCAAGCGCCACTTAGAATTGTTTTATCGAAAGAAATGGTTTGTCATTGCTTTCAAATCCAATACATCCACCACCAGTATCCTATACAACGAGCGAAGTGCTTCCACTCCTTACTGACTAGCATTTTTTTTTTATCTTATACCTACAACTGAAAAATTCAAAACGATGTTATTTTGTTTATTTTAGTAGGTATAATCAGTGGCCCAACTAGATCTAAAATCTTGGGGGGGGGGCTTTACGCATAAAATTGTCTAAAAAAACTATAAATAATTATTTTTTGGAGGAGGGCTAAGACATCAAAGTCTTCCTAGTTGCGTTTATGATAATTATATGTATATAATATTATATGAATGTGTTTTTATTTTAAGATTTTTTAAATTTTTTAAAAATTTAAAATTTCAAGATACATTTTTGATCATAAGGGGTATAACGTTTACGATAATAAATACAGTATATTTTTAGTCGTTTAACTTACTAGTCCAATGAGATTGGTTGACGCCAGCAATGATGCAGCAGTGATGCCGAGTATACGACGAATCCACAGGGAACCATTGATAGTCTCACTAAACCATATAACTTTCGAAGGCAGAATCTAATTACAATTAAATTGCACAATTAAAGTTTGATTATATAATGGATTTTGTAGGTGTAATTATTTTAAATTTAATTATTTACAACTTTTGTATATAAATGGATTATTTTATTGGAAATTTCAATTAAATTGTAACTACCTTATATTTTATTAAATATTTATATACGTATACAAATAAATAAAAACGACAGTAGATGTATAATAAAAATTTTTGTAAATTGGGGATGATTTTAAATAACGTAAAATACTAATATAAATATAAATACCTAATACCTAATGTTTGCTTTCCTTTAAAATAATGACTATTAATTATTTGATTCATAAATGAATCAGTGATAACAGTGTACTAATAATAATAAATGAAAAATGTCCTAAAACTCAAAAAAAAAAATAAAAAATTTAAAACAAATTATTTCAATAATTTATTATAGGGTTGCATATGTATTATGAATGGCCAGCAAAATGAGCCTTGTGATCTGCGCCGAAGAACGAAAAATGCGCAAGAGTAAAAAAAAAATACCTCGTTCGACATTTATGATTATTGTGGGAGAAATACATTGCACATAACTGCTTTAAAATTGCACATAACAAATTCATTCAATAATTATATATTTTATCATTGTTTAAAAATCTAATTATTATAAATATATCGAACATATTTATATTAGCAAAAATATTTTTTATCTTTCATGAATATAATCGTATATTGGTTTCTCTTGGTGTATACTGTAGATATAAAAAAATGTATATAATTCAAATATACAAAACAAGTACTTACACCTTTTGATAATATTTTTTCTCCTCAAAATTTATATTTTTTAACTCAAAATTCGTAAAATATGTATAAATATAAATATGTTTGTATATTATATTTAAATCTTCTAAAAATGCTTTAAAAAATAAAAAAAGAACTATAAATGTAAAAAATAAAAGATGTATATTTTAATTGTTTAATGTATGAATCGATAATAAATTTGTATTATTTTTCAACTTAATTAAATTTATCTTATAGTATAGTTGTCCTATAAAAAATGTAAATAAATGTATATCTTAAGTCTACTCTTTTCAAAATAACTACGTAGATAGGTACTATTGAAATACTATAATGAATAAATTATAACTGTTTTATTTTTTATGGGCACTATCATTATTAATACCTAGTTTGCTCATACGTTATACACATTATTAGGTTTCAAGTGAAAATATTTTAAACAAAACACTTTAGATGCGTAAATGACCGATAACCATAGTATGGTTATTTTAAATGTGGGTAACAAAATGTTTTTCAATGATTTAAATTTTATGTTAACCGAAATATTTGTTGGAAGATCTGTGAGGTTGGGAATCATTTTATAGAACTCAGAAAAATAAATACATTTTACATTCAAATCCGGATTTTACTACCTTATGAATTCATCAAATTTAAACAAAAATTATACACGAATAAACTATAAAATATTAGATAAATGAGGAATGTTATATATTATTTTTAAATACAAGTAATAGGGAGAGGGGAGAAAAACATGATCTGTCTATTTCTCTCAATTTTGTATACCTAGTAGTGTATAACAATCATATAATATATATATATATATATATATAATATATATATATATAATCGTGTATTAATAAATTGAAATTTAATTTTAACGAATATTGAAAAGTTTTCACTATAGGTAGCAAATTACACAGAACTCTAGAAGATTAAATGTTTTAAATTTTCTTAAAAAGTAGTATAAAATTAATTATACCATTTTCAATAAAACACGAAGTTTTAGTAGATAATTGGAATTTCTCAAAAATGTATTTTTTATTCATTAAACCAGACTGTACAAAATGTAGATATATACCTGCAGTTATAATCAAATCGTTTTATTCCAAAGAAAGACAATTTATATGAATTAATATTTTATATACGATGCAATTCATATATATATTATATTATATTATATGGAATACTCCCAGAGTTTTATATTATTTCTTGGATAATAGTGTAAAAAATCCAGTTTCTAAATCTTCACAAAAAAATTATCTCTAAAATTTTAAATACAAACTCTTTTGAAAGTAATTTAATTAACAAATTTAAAATCAAATATTGAGTTTACTTACTCTTGGGAAAATGTCAGCGATCGATACTACTACGATAATCAGTAATAATATTAACGCGAAGCAACTGGACATGTAACTCAAGATATCCCTATACAAATCATACATATTTTTTGATTAATAGTTTTATATTTTTTAAAATTAAAATAAACATACAAACATTAAATAAAATATAAAACTCAATTTCTACAATATAATTTGTTTTATTTCAACAATTACGTACATATTTCGGAAACTATGTTAAAAAACGACAGTATGTTAAACAAAATCGTTGTTTTACACTGAAGATGGAAATATCGTTTCCGAAATACGTATTTTTTGAATCAAAACAAACTATTTTGTAGAAATTGGATTTTATATTTTACATTCTACAAGTTACGGAATTTCACCAAAAATTCAAATATTATGTTGAATTTTGATTACGAACCTGGGTAGCATAATAATTTGTGCGGAAGACGTCAAAAACAGTACCAACGGACAGCCTATGAGAGACACCCCGGACGCCGATTCTTTGTGGTATTTGTATTCGCGTTCTTTTAATTCGTCTTTAAACGTTAAAGCGAAGAATGTGGTATGTTTGTTTAGATCTCTGAAAATTAATACATGTTAAAAAATACTTTTTTTCTGATTTGAAAATAATAAGATTCAAAGTGTAAACGAAAATATTTAAATTATTTTTACACGGTTATTTTGTGTTCATTCTCGCGGTTTCATATATATAGACATAAGAATGATGTTATAAGTAATACATTATTCATTTTGCGAAAATTCAAAATTACAAAATACCCATTCATAATCAAAATACTTTTTCCCCCAATGAATTTCACTTGAACTTGTAACATTTTTATTTCTGTATACTATGTATATACATACAATTCTTGCAAAATAATGCAAGTATATTTATAATATAAATGTATTATTACAAGCAACATGAAAATACAACAATAATGTAATAAATATTCGAATATTTAATAACTAGACGACAATACAATGATTATTTTGCTAAATAACCACGTTACGTCGTGCACGTTATGCATTTTAATTAGTAATAGGTACCCAATATAATAATACCGACAACGATATAATATATATTTTACAAGATATTAATGGAATAACTAGTGATTATTATATATGCAGTGTTTTTTTTTTTTTCAATAATATCTCGGAAAAATTTATAGATAAACATATATCGTCGTTTTTTCAATCGAAACCAACGTATTTCCGGATATTATCCGTTTACTGTTTTTTGAAAAGTAGTATGTATAATGTAGATATATTTACTATTCTAAAACACGTAATCAGATATTTTGAATATCAATTTTCGTTTATTTATTATCACAAAAAAAAAAAATAAAATAAAATAAAAATAATATGAGTAAGTATTTACCAATATTCACCCTTATTCACCCATATTCATATATATTCACCCCTATATAAATTGCACTTTTTATTATTGGCATTCGATGTAATTATTTTTATATTATACTATTAAAAATAGGTACGTAATTTTCAACTTGTTTTTGTTAGATTTAAAAAATCAAATAGGTACTAATAGATATAGTGTTAAATTTCCAAAATAACTTAATATATATATATAGGTATTATCTAATACAATATATAGGCACTTGTACAAACGTGAACGCTTTATTTCTTTAAATATGTTCAAACAGAATCACTTAATGAAATATTATTATTGATATTATTATGATTTAGACGAAACGGTATTGGAGTTAATAAAGAAGAAAGTTAATGAAAAAAATAAAAATAAATTAAAATAAATAAATTAATAAATTAATAAATAAATGCACTCAAATGCCTTCAGTTAAAATTTATAGCTAACAAAGAATAATTTTAAGCCACGGGGTTTAAAGTTAAAATGGAAAAAAATTTAAACTAAAATTTAAAAAAAGTTGATTATTAAGAAAAAAAAAAATATTCTTTAAGATTATTAAAAAAAAACTATTGGTATCTACCTACTTATTGTTATTATTATATTACGAAGGATTTTATAACACTATCAGGATATATTAAAATTGAAATCAATATGAAAATTAATTTTGATAATTTTACTTGCAGGATTTCGATTATAATATGTTTGTTAACTCGCAAAAATGTATAATAGTAGGTAATAGTATTTAGTTTAATATATCAACTTAACTGGATGATTTATGTAAAATTATAAGTTAATATAATGGTAATTTAAATTTGTTAAGGTAATTATGGTTAATGGCAAACATAATTAACTATTTGAGTTGAATGTTAAAATAAGATTAACTTTAACTTTTAAACTACCTATGGTTAATTCCTCCAAATTGAAATATGAACAACCGCCTTGTTTTTGCTCAAACGATTAAAAGCGCATAACACTTAAATACATAACATAAAATTATGTCAGAAATATGATAGTTTCAGTTAAAATATCTAAAATTATAGTATTAAATTCATAATTCGGGACGGAAAGGGTTAAAAACACAATTTTTCAACACGTTTTACACCGTTTGTAATTATACACGAAAACATAACTCATAGTTGTAAAGTATAACAGTGATACAGGCTGATACAGCTGTGATATAGTTTGAACGATACAGATAAGACTGATAATTTCCAGAATATGTTCAATATCGGATACCTACATATAATATATTTCTATGATCGAGATTGTCGTAAGTTATTAATTGAGTTTTCTTGTAAAAAAAAAAAAAAAAAAGTAGACATTTTTGATCACATTCAATACAATTAAGGCTTGGTAGCACTCATTATTAGTCAATTTATGTACAATTATCAATAATTGTATACTTGAAATCAAAAATAATACACAGATATTAAAATGGTAACGATCTCCGTAAAAGTCCTTTTCGAGTATTTCACGCTAAACGAGTATAATATACGGTATATGTACGTCTATTGTAGTGGCTATAATTTTATGGCCATACTTTATTTTACAGGACTTTATTTGTTTTCGAATAATTACGTTCTAATAAAATAGTTAAACGGATATTACACATTTAATTCATATCATATCGTAATACCTGTTGCTCATCGATGATTATAATATTTGTTAAAAAAATTTTATAAGGTTTTAAACCACTCATATAGTTAGATTATATTATTGACTCCCCCAAAAACACATACATATATTCGAGAAGTACTTACTGAAACGGTTTGAAAACATTTTGATAATGTTCATAAAATATTAATTCGATGAAAAAAAAAAAAATGTACCCATAATATAATATAAATTATTAATTTACATTTTACGGTGGACATTTCTGATTTTGAATATTATTTTACATATAGATTCGTTTACACAAAACAGGTACAACGACTATAAGAAATCGGTAGTGTATATTTAACGATATTTATCGGTGTTTTAGAATTATCTGAGAAAAGATATGTTAATTAGCGACTTTTTTTTTAGCATAATATACCTACAGTTTTCAATTTTTAAAATCTTAAATATTAGTTAAAGTATAACACTATAACGACGAAAATTAAAAGATATTTATGATTTCAAACATTAAATAGATGATTTTATACACACCATTACAGGCTATAACAATTAACTAATTTGCGAACCCTATATGGAATGTGAATAGAATAGAAGTATAGAGCACATTTTCGTTTTGTCCATTGTCTATATTATAGTATCCACCTATATAGAATAATGTTTATATGATAATAGAACAAACGGTGTGAAACAACCCGTGAATTTTAATTAGTTGTAAAGTCAGAATATTTCACTAGTGGAGCTTCACGTTGTCATTTGTTTTATTTCCGAATGGTACATTATCTATATTATATAACAATCAAATAATTATGGGATATATTCATCTATAAAATGGTCTAACGGTTTTAATATTTCATCCTTTGTACATAGTACACCTAAACGTGTTGGCGAGAATACATTTATTCGAGTATTGGGCGTGAATAATAATTGGAAATGTGTTTAATCACTACTAAGTCTGATAGTATGACTAAATACTAACCTGTGTCCATCTCTGTTCATCAAATCCTTTCTCAGTCGTTTTTTAAAGTTGTCAGAATCCTCTTTGGCCTGTGCCATTAAGTCAGCATCATCAATGGGTGTCGCACACTGTATTCACACAAACAATGTTAGTAAAAATAATTTTAGATTGGAATGCAAGAGTTGCACATCCATTTTTTTTTTTAAATAGATACTATCATTTTAGTATATTTTAAACCGAAAACGAGATTTGTGGAGCCTAATTTACAAAGAAAATAATATACTCAGACAATAATGTTCTATACCGTGAAAAACATGGCAAATTTAATCTTTAAAACGCTCCTCAGAACAATTTGAAAATACCTCGATAGGAACCTTGCATTACGAATCAATGAAAAATGTATTAAACATAATATGTAATAATTATTGTCGTCAACAGATGAAATATACTAACCACAGATTCTTTGCTGGCGCTGTGCTGATCGTTTAATGTTCCATTTTGTACATCCATTTTGAACTGTGTATAACATAATAATAAACGAATTTGAAAGTAAAATAATCATTCGATGTTATCTGCGTGCATTTTACAATGTATATTACCGGTTTGATTGTTTTGATAATGAAAAAAGTTTTTATGCTCGCCATCTTAAGTGCTTCTTCGCGCCGTTCCCCGTAACCGGGTTCCACTTCAAATTCTCCGTTTAGGAAACTCAACGTTTTTTCGGATATATGAACTCGTCTGAAAATACAAATAATTATATTTTTTTAAGAATATTATAAAGAATACAAAGCGTTTTTGTAATTTATTAATATCTCTCTATATATATTTTCCTTTGCTGAAACTTTTGTCCGGGATTTCGGGTTACACTTCACTCTCGATATCGCACTTAAAATTTCTGCAAAGCATTTAAACTACTTATTATTTTTCACCATTTTATGCTATCTGGTCTGTTAAAAACTTCTTGAATTTGTGTTTGAATCGGAATAATAATAATAATAATAATAATAATAATAATAAGATAGCTCAAAACAAGGAGCGTTCTTAAAAAATGAAATTCCTCATCCCCCTTTTCACCATAAAATATTAATTAGATAAAGCATTGTATAAAAAATAAAAAATAATAGAAATAAATAAATAGTGATTTAGTTTTTAATAATAGTAAGTAGATAATCAAATATATAACAAAATTACTTAAATAATATTTTATTAGTTTTTTTTTACAAAATGTTTGATAACTTTGTTTACAAATACAATTTTTTTGTAAATTTTAAATTGAACCTAAATTATTAAAAGAACGCTATACCCGCATTTGTTGTCTCTATCTATCTAACAGATAATATAGCAAAATCACATTACGCAAAATTAAAATTTGGCGTTTAGGTTAAATTTAAAGTATGAACACCTGTTACAAAAATTAAAGAAAGGAATATTTTCAAGTGAACCTTATGGGATTTTTGTAAATTATTGTCTGACAAAAAAGTTAAAGCTGTTTAAAAATATAAAAACTAAAAATATTGTAACTTTTTTCAGTCAATTTTTACAAAAAGCCCATGAGGTTCACTCGAAATTATTCTTCTCTTTAAATTTCTTAATAGGCGTTTAAGCTCTAAAGTTAACCAAAATTCTATAATTTAAATTTTACGTTGTATAATTTTGCTATATTGCTAATTAGATAGACGGAAACAAAACATGCTTGTATAGCGTCCTCTTAAGTCAGTTCGCAGTTGATAGGATAAATTGCTTATGCATCTTCATAAAAATGATATAAGGGCTTTAAAAGTATTCATGAAACTAATACGTACAGACAAAACTTCATAAACACGAAACAGTTATGCAAATTTTCTTATATTATTGTAGTTACTCATTATAATATTATATAATTTTAATTTTAATATTTCTGAGATATAATATATAATATATAATAAGTCAGGGAGCTTTAAATTTTTTCATAAATAATAATAGAAGAGTTAAATACCTTTATGCCAGCCCCCCCCAATTCAAGCACGGTTTATATTCTGATTAGACTTATACTGATCCTTTGGTACTTTCCTAATTTCCATTCCAGTTTTATGGTTTAATGTATAGAGGTATTCAATAATATTATATTAACGTCGAAGCTTTCAACTTAAACACTCAGTATCCCGATGAGGGCTCGTCATTCAATTTCCGATATTTACTGTTTGTAACGTATTATTTTAAACGTTACAACAGGTATCATTTCTGTATATTTGTTTATTCTTGGATTTTCACCCATACACTATTCAATAAGTTATAAGATAAAATAAAATATACCCAGGCATTCCGCTGCTCTCCATTTTATTTGCTAATTCTACGTCCTTGGAGTATACGTCGAATTGCCACTGCCTCTGGCCCAAAACACCGGCCAAAACGGCTCCCGTGTGTATACCCACTCGCATGTCCACCGGCGAATTTGTGGTTTGTTGAACGTATCTAATTATTATCGGAGAGGGAAAAGCAAAATATTTAGGAGTTAAGATTTTGAAAATCGTGCCAATTCATAATCCTTACTTGATGGCTTTGACCATGGACAGTCCCATGTGTACGCTGAGTACGGCGTGGTCCGGTCGTTCCCTAGGCGCACCGCTGATACAATAGTAACAATCGCCCAAAATTTTGATCCTGAGTTGTTGGTATTTCTGTAAACGGTATTTTACATGAAATAAAAACATTGTAGTGTCGTCTGAACCAGTATAATACATTTTCTTTTTTATGGATAATTTACCTCGGACAACCTATCAAATCTGGCGAACAGCTCGTTGAGGATTTTCACCAGATCCGACGCTGAGTACGTAGACGATATGGCCGTGAAACCAACGATGTCTGCATATAAAATACTAAAACGCAAACAGTCATTGAAGTTATTATCAAACGTATGAAATAGAAGAAAAATAAATATAATAATAATAATAATAATAATAATAATAATAATAATAATAATAATAATAATAATTATAATTATAATAATAAGAAATAACTTTTTGGAGAACGACAAAAACACAGTGTAGGGGAAAACGTCAATTTTAATTTTAACACGAATAATGTATGTGATATGTATGAGTATTGAGTATACTTAAAAACAAAAAAAGTGTTCATAGATAATTTAGAATACGAGAGTTACGTAGGTACACATATTATACTCCCTGTCTGTATATAGCGTATTCCTTAGATATTATATTTATGTACTTATCCATTTGGAAATCATTATATATATATATATATATATATATTACATATGGCTTGAATAACTTTTAGCAGATATCCGAGAAGAGGCTACGAAGGTTACAATGGTTCAATTAAATTGGATTTATATTCAAACAAACGTGAATAACGAAATGGAATATAACCCGACCTCTCTAGCATTTGTTCTCCTTTAAAAGCTCGCTTTACACATTCTACCATACCTACCTACCAAACACGATGTGTACACGACGAAAAGTAATAATAAAATTAACCCGAATACCTATTCGTATATATACGTGTATATGTACCATTTCACTGATTTGTTTGTCATAGTTTTATTGTTAAGACGATATAAACGCTTGTCGTAAATTAAAATTCCCGTACTTGGAATAACTATATTCACAATATACATTTTCGATCGTTTAATAGTCTGCGACGACGATTAAAACTATTCCGTCGAAATGTATTCGAATTTTTGCAAAGTGGCTATATTATAAACAAAAATACGTATGTACGATTACCTTATACGTAGGGAATAACATTCGAATACGTGAATAATTTACCACGTTCGTCTCGTCAATATTGTATTTTATTAACACGTCGCACTGTTCAAGTTTTAAAAACATGTTTATTATATTTTATTATTCTATTCAGTAATATTTTTATTTTACGTGCTACTAATAATGATTTAATGATAGTACCTTTATTTTATTATTATTTTTTTTTTTTTTTACTAAAACACAATATGAAAAAATGGTTAAAATCCATAACGATGCATATCGTGGTTTAACGCCGAAAAAATAAGATATTCTATTAGTGGATCTGTGTAAAATATTTGGATACGTTGTAGAAGATAAATAATAAGTCGAATGCGATTAGTGGTAGAAAAGCCACATATTATAGTACATGCAGAAACACTTTAGTTACTAAACCAGACTTGAAAATAATAATACCAACAGGAATCATAGTAAAGATAAATAAAGAAATTATCACGATAGATGTAGAACAATGTAACATCCCTTCAATATACAACCTCCTAGTATACCGTTTGTGTTTGAAGAACCAGAAAAAACTACAAAAAAAGAAATGAAATTAACGCCCATAATTGTGTAAATAAAAATATAATGTAAAATAAATGTAATTTGGGACTACATACGTAGAGAACAACGATGGCGGAGAAGCTGTCGAAGATTGGGCAGAAAGGAACGGTATGAGTATAATACATAACTTAATACTGTTACCATTCTTTAATAGTGGTAGGTAACGAAGAGGCTTTAACCCCGACAACAACTTTGTGAGAGATAAATATGATAGGTACGAAATATGAGCATAACATCAATCCAAAATTAAAAACTGACCAGTTTATTAATATTAGGTAAATTCAATAATAACACTACGAACAGTATCTTTTATATGAATGTTCAACTTGAAAATAGCTAAATGAACAGAATTCTCAAACCATAAGTAAACTAAAGTAAAAAAAAAATGCAATTTTATCTCGCTAATTGCTGTACTATATTTGTGGATAGACTAAAGAAGGCGCCAAGAAAGCACAACATTAGATCAAATTGCAACATACAAATTATTAAAAAATGGAAAACTAAAGAAAAGTAAGTTAAATAAAAATTTTAATTAAAGATGGATGATAGCACAAACGATTTTAATGAACACTGTTTGATTGATTGATAAGATAATAAAAGTGACGAACAGAAACGCAGCAAGAATAGACCTGAATTATGATGAAACAGTTCAAATATACCTCGATCTTATAGCCAATGAATAGTTATTAAACTTGGTCATAACTATATAAAAACCGACCGAATTCCAATATAATGGCTAAAATAGTAAGTCATGGCTCTATTAAAATCGGGAAAAACTTTTATAGATGCAAAAAATAAATCTGTCTCACTACTGCACCATATATACCTAATACAATTGTCGAGAGAATAGTATTGAATAGGATAAGTAATAAAATTGATGGGAAGCTTATTAGGCAACATAATGGCTTTAGAGCCGGTAAGTCTTGTACGGGTCAGATACTTAACCTTGTTAAAAAAATAAAGGATGGATATGAAATTAAAATGATAACAGGTGTGAATATTCTATTAACTATATATGTATTGAATATTATACAGTCAATTGTAGGTTGTTGTTAAAGAATATATCTAAATGAACTAATTGAAAAATTAAAGCAAAAGCAAACAGCTTTGTAAAATATACAGAACAATAAAAGAAAAACAGATAAAGAAGACAAAACAATGAATTGCCACAAAGAAGTATGTTAGTACAAATCCTATTTAATATCTATACCAATAATTAGCCAATCGGGAATTCAACGAAATACTTTATTTACGTCGATGATCTAGATATTATAATTCAGGGAAAATCATTTTAGGTGGTTGAGGAGAATATGATGCTTAGTGCTACTGTGATGTTTAGTAGGTTCTATAAAGGAATATTCCAAAAACAATTATATCAGACCAAACACAGCAAAAACAAAAATTACTGCATTTAAATAATGGGGACGCCAAACGCAAGCTGAGAATTAATTGCCAAAACATAGATTAAAATACGAAATTCAGCACATTACGAGAATGTAGACGATACTCTAAATGTAACTAATTCACTAATTACGGGATGTCTGAGATCCATCCCAGTTGATAAAGTGCAAGTACTATACAGGAAAGTACTTTAAAACATAAGATGAGAGGGTGACAGCAAGGATAGAGATAACAAGAAACAGATATAAGACATCCATTAAATGTAGGTGGACTCACAGGTGGGAAAAGCTTCCTGACGATAACAATCAGTGCCTGAAGCGACAAGAATAGACATACAGAAGGAGAAAATGAAAGAACATAATTTGAAAATATGGAGGGATCTTAAAGAAAGTGTACCTATCTTTCGGAAGTAATCTACTATGGATGACCTGAAAGACGTTAAATATATGGATTACAGATAGAGACAGGGAAAATAATTGATAATGAGAAAAAATGGGGAATTAGTGAGGATGGAAAATGTAAATATGACGAGAGTAAAACGTAGGGCATCTTTTTACTTGTCCAATATTATTGGTTAAATGTAGAATAGAAGACAACCGATATTCCAGATAAGGCGATCAAAATTGCTGTTAATTGAGAGAGGAAGATACTATATAGCCGACCGACATCATAAAAAAGAAGAAGTTAAGAACAAACATTTTTGTGGTCCAAAAAATTAAAAAAAATAGTAGTGTCTGATAGATGAGAAATATAAAAATATACTTATTACTTCTAAATTGGATGTGAAAAAAATTGTATTCAATAAAGTTGGTAAAGTAGTTGAAAACGAAATAGGTTTTTTGCTTACTATAGTAGGTATTAAAACTATTTAACTGTGTCTTCATAATAAAGTACCTATAACATTCAACTGTTCAAGTATAAAAAATGACTCTACTTTTATCTTTTATATCATTTTTGTAAACTTTTTAAATTATAATATAAACTTTCTACCGAAAAACTGCCGTTAAAATATTAGTTTAAATTGTCGGAAGTGACTTTTATCTTGAGATGTTATATAGAATTATATTAAATACATAAACATGTTTGAAAAAGTGCTTCATAATAATTCTTATAAAAAGCTTTAACTGATCTCAAACTTTTGGCCACTAAGATTTTGTTAAAAACTCAACCAATTGAAAGAAACCGTGAATCTAGTACTTTTTATAGTTATCACATATTTTCTAATCTTTTTCGTCCATTGTAATATTTATAATTTTATAACCTATAGTTTAAGAGTACATATTATATTTTTAAGGGGATTTATCTTGGATAAAATAAGTAAGAAAACGAAAAGTTTGAATGAAAAAATAGTGAGAGGTTGACATTTTTATCGTGTCCTATCTATATGTATGAAAAAAGGTACGTGTATTATTATTTTTATGAAACTTAAAAATCGAATAAGTAGCTGGTGAAAATATGCGTATTAAAATTTATAACATTTTAATACGATGTACCTGAATGGAACGCGATACCCGTATTTGGTATCTCTATTTAACCTTACGAATAATGTAGTTAGTAAATTTATGTTCAGCATTTTTATTACAATTTTGTCACGTCTGATTAAATTCATACTAAATTTATGGATAAAAAGTCAAGAAGATTATTTATGCCGAAATAAATAAATTATCAAATTTTTAATGCACAATATGATAAGAATTAACATCTAAGTTTGATTATTATTATTGATGATTTTTATTAATGTAATAAAAAAAGCTTCATGACTACCTATACCTACCTAACAGTTTTCCACATTATTTTGATAATTTGTTACACATCTTTTGTACCGATAAGTGCATTTTATTTTCAAGTCATTATTGTTATAGTATCAAAAATGATGCCTGTAAGTTTTGGCCACCAGATTTTGGTGTACACGCAGACGGTTTGCAGCAGTGATGTATGACATATCCATAGATTTGAGTAATTAAATTTTTCAACATGAGTCACATGATTTATGATATATGCCTATAAGTTCTTTAGATATTTTTCTTTATGGGAAATTCGCTTTTCGTTATTTCATTAATAATAACAAAATATTTAATATTTATTGTGTATTATGTATGACCCACAAACCGTAGTAATACGTTGAAAAATATATGTTATATATACCGACCTAACGTTTTCGTGTCGACTCATGTATATCTTTTTGAATTGACTGTCCAACGCCTCGCCCAAGTCCTGCCGCATTTTGACGGCTACGTGTTCGGGTAATACGGACAATAACAGCCGTTCCTGAAATAAAATTAAAAATAATAATAAACCCGAACCAATCAAAGCCAATGCACAAAGGGAACAACATGATACATAATTAATTGCGTTTTGCTATTTCACTCGGTCGGCTTCCATGATGCCCGTATAGACCGAACGATCAAACGATATACCGATCCAACTCGTAAATCGTAATGGAAACAGTGACGATATAATATTATATTATTTACTTTTATAATCTTTAAATCTAGGGATGTAGAACAGATTAAAAAGTGCATATCAAACCTCTCAAAATGCGATCGGAAACGCATTTTAAATAAAAATCTAGAAATCAACACATTAAAACTGTCCAGTTACAGCCGTGGAAGTCGGTCCTTGGATATAATAGTGTAGTATTATCATTATTATTTTCGATTTGAATAAAAATAGTGTTAGGTAGGTACGTATCCTTCGGAAAACGATACCAGTAGACGTTCGGCTTAACATAGTGAATTTATTGAGTAATGAATATATAAAAATTAAAAAACTACTACTAATATTCCAGGAAAAAAACTTCGAAAAAATCAGTCGGTAAAATCCAATAAACGGCATTGAGAAAAAGCAATCGGAAAAAAGTAAAATAAAATAACATTTCAAAAATTGTACAAGAATAAATTTTGTATTATATTATGTGGAAATTAATATGTTAACGATACCTATTTATTACAATATCGTAACATGAAAAATCTTATTTAAAAAAAACTAGATATGTCTTTATTATATTTATTGATAACATATTTTTTTGCACAGACATTACATTTTTTCTAACTTTTTTTATACTTTTGCTCTTATGTTTTGGTTAAGTTTCATTTATTTATGGAAAAAAATGAAAATAATATTTACGTGTTAAAAATTATATACTCAGGTATATGTAATATCTTTATTGTTTTAAGTATTATAGTTTTTAAATTATATTTTATATATTAACATATTTCTAATACATATTATTATATAAAAGTACAGTCAAATTTTTATACTACTACTACCCCATTACTAGTCGAGTTATTATTAAAAATTACATAATTATATATGCGAACAATCTAGAAACCTCGTTAAAATTGTGTATAAAAAACATGTAATAAAATGTACAGTACCTACTCTAAAAATAAACATTAAATAATAATTTATCAAATAAGAGTTCACATTAATCCACATAAAAAACATTTTTTTTTAAAACAAAAATATTAATATTATATGATTATGTGGAGTTTTTAAAAAAAATCGTATTCTTTATTATATGACAATAAATAAGTATAGGTATATTATTACGCAATTATATTAGAATTTTGCGCATTTATAGGTTAGTTTAAATTTAAAATGTAATTCCGGAAGAACACGGAATATAATTTTTCCTGAAGATTTATTGCAGTTAAATGTACCGTGATATTAGTTTTAAGCCTATACTGATATATGGTTAAACATAACGGAGATAATTTACTAGAGTTCGAAAAACTACAGATTGATGATAATGTGTTACTTATTTTGTCGTGGCATCGCTTTAAATAGCTTTTTTTTTTTAGACATATAAATATTAATAAACAGACTTTATTGTAATTAAAAAAAAAAAAAAAGCAAAACATGTAACAAAATTTTTCATCTACACTTTTTCAATGAAAAACTTTCATTTTCATTTTTCATTTTAATCAACATACAAACACGTTAGAAATACAAAAAAAAAAAATTATAGTTAATAAGTTATAACATTATTATAACTATATAATAGCCTACATAGCCTTTTTTTGATAACGAGTACCTATATTTATTTTTTAAGATTTATTAAAAAATAAAATATAAAAATCGTATTTTTAACAACTTGTAAAACGTGTAAAAATTCATACAACAAAAATCAACTATGTGAGGCACTAGATAATTTTGTTCCCTATAATTTATTTTTTATTTATCTTTTTACGATATTCGCAAGTTGAAAAATGCCTAATCATGATTTTTAACAAATATCGTGATTACACAATAATCAAAAACGATATTGACATAAGCCTATTTTTAAATTACTCTAAAAATATATTTGAATATATTTAAGTTGTTGGATTTTAATTTTTTTAAAAATATCTTTAAAATTGTCTATACAAAACTCCTTAAAATCCGTTCGTACGACTTATAATTCATATTATATAAAATTCAGTAAAAATTATGAACTATGTCTATATGCAACAAAAAAATTAATTTAATATATTTTTAAACAGCATTTGTGTCGACAACGACATGAATTTAAAATTGGAAGACGAGTAGACGACGTGATTGTAAAAATGTATACCTACTCCACGCAGAATAAGATGCTCGGCCACTATGGCATAGACGGATGTGTAGTGGAACCGGGTATAGGCACATAAAGTCCATTTAGATAACTCTGATAATCATTGCTACGTGTGTAATGTGTATAAATAATTGATAAATTTTATTTTATTATTTATAAAATGTCAATAGTGAAACACGGAATGTTAAATTGAAAAAAATTATCGAATAAATCGAAAAAAATTAAATATTCTCAAAATATTTACAAAATATGTATTTCTATTCAAATATGTGAAAATATGTAAAATTAAATTAGTACCAATTTAATCAGAAATTCATGAAACGGATTTATATCTTACCAAAATTCGATTATTAACGTTAGATTAAAAGTTGTAATTACAATAAAATTCGTTCCTACTAATGAACAACTAACAAGTTAGGGAATCCCACAATTCAAGTGTGCTAAATTTCCGGTTTCTATATGTATTTTAAACAATAAATTATAATTTTATAACAATTTGTTTACCTACTTATGTGTAAAAAACAAAACAAATAATATCTATTTCCCTAGTAACCAAATCAACAATATAAATTTTATAAAACGGACAATACTATCTCCTTAGTAACCAAACAAAAAACTCGTAACTACCTATGTATTATTAACCACGCACAAACGGACGGAAATAACGAATCCTAATCTAAAAACATGTGTTTAGAAACTTAAAACTGACGGATAATACGTTTTCGAAACTTTGTTAATCTGTTATAGTATTTTTAATACTCACTCCTTCGGTCTTCCGTAGTCTTGAATTACATTATAGTCACAAGTAGACATTTTTTGAAAAAAATTCACGTTGTAAAACTATATATTATTTGATTTACCATTTGACATTCGTCCACCATCGATCAGTAGATATTGTTTTTTAATATTTTTTATTGTGCTATATACAAATTTTCAAAAATAAATTTGATAACCGGTATCTAATTCAAAACTATATTTTCAATATATCTGTAGATAATAACTAAGGAATGGATTTTATTGTAGTGAATAAACCAAAATACTATGTACTTATATAAATATGTGTCTACTTATTTTTATTGAAATAAGTAAAAAAAAATTCAAAATATGTAACATAATTTGTTGTTTACTATTTATTAAATTCATATAAAATTTTAAAAAAATATCTTAAATTGTTGATTTTAGTATTAATTAAATAAAGAAAAAAATAGCTAAATTGTATTATCTAATTTATAAAATCTAAAACTACCTACATATTCTCTTCTATTTGAAAAATTAAAATGATGATGACTTGGTTATAGAATGTTGCAATTTGACGTCTCACCTCTGATTTTCAAGGAGTTATCTATATACAATATACATAATTATAGATATAGGAATAATTTTAAGGATGTTTTAAGAAAAAAAATTCTAACAGTTAATAAATTTATAATTACGTTTTTAAAACAGGGCTTGAATAAAAAAAAACTATATTGTTTAACGATATGACAATTTAAACGTTACCTACTTAATTTTTAGTGTTTTACGTTATTACAATTTAAATGTTATCAAATTCTTTTCGTTTATCGTTGTGTTTTGTTAAACTTTTTGTGTATCGTTTCTGTTACATTTTTCGTTATCTATTTCAATCGTTTTTTTTTGACACGTTTAACGTTATTTTTATTACGTTATGAAATGCTTTCGAGCCTTGTTTTAAAGTAAAATATATAATATGATTCCATGTTACTATCATTTTTATTGTTATTGATTTTTGTGTATTTATAAAATCTGACTGAAAATATGACGTTTACATTTCTTTATTTTTATCAACTTCAGCACATTTTATAGAAAGAGAAAACGAACAATTAATAAAAACTAGTTTAAAAAAAACTAGATAGTATTTATATCTAAAGATGATACAATTAATTCTTGTAATTTATAAGTTGAAAATAATTATTATAGGGAATGTTAAGAAATATTTGCGTTCTTTCTAGATTATTTCAAAAATACGTGTTTAGCAGGTTATTAGTATAGAACGAGGAAGAAAAAAAAAACATCAAAATGGATATTTGGAACGGTTTTTCACGAATAAATCAGGGTATAGCAACTACAGTTAACAAATAATTATCTCGAAGGGTGGCACGATTATTGCTTCGTGGTATGATTTTAAATGGAAAAAGTCCAACTATATGGCGTTTTATCGAATTCTTACAAAAGGAAAAAAAAGTATAAATAAATTCACTATAAAGCAGTATATTTAAGGAAATGAACATAAAAAAGTTCATCGTGATAGGGCAGTGAAAATACAAAATATTTGTAATGATTACAATGTTCGAAACATTGAAGATTATCGTCCTGGGATTTCGCATAATATTCAGCTTCAATTTTAGTTTTATTATTTTATTTACGTATTATTATATTGACAAACACACACACACACACACATTTTATATATATGTATATGCATGCGGTTTAATTATTTACTTTACTATTTTTTTATGCAGTTTTGCATATTTTTAAATATTAATTTTACTACGTTTATATTGACATACCGATATTATACATTAATAAATATTACATATTATAAGCTAAAAACAAACAAATTTATATACAAAAATAATATATTATAATACCCCATAACATCAATTTTGTATTAAAAACGTGATCGATGACCTAAAAAATATAACTATCTAAAATTAATTTATATATTGAAAAACATTTCATTATGATTTTAATATTTTATTTTATTTTTTCGATTAATTATCATGCAATAAATATTGTTTTCGATATATATATATGTGATATCGAATTATGATATTTATAATATTATTTCAAATAAAATAGTTTATTTTTGTATTTACACTATGTTTATTAAGTAAATATAAATAAGAAATGCTATTGCGAGTTTTTCATTGATATTTTAAAATATTAAATATGTAACTGCGATGTCCTCAAATATATGTAATAGGGGGAAAAATAAATATTTCCCAAATATCAATCTCATATATTGAATATAAAAAAATATGTCATTTATACCAAAGTATGCTAAAATATATTTAATTAAATTAGAACCAATTTATTCAGACAAGTATGAAATTAATTTATATATGTATTACCAAATTTTGAATATTAATATTTGATAAAAAGTTGCAATTCCTAATAATAACTTATAATACTGTGATAACGTTTTTACAAAATTAAAATGACAATTTTGAAACAACGATCTTAGTATTTAGTACATTTTATTTAGCGTGAAATTAAACTAAGAGGACGTCACTCATAATCGATTGTTAAGAGGTTATGTACAGAAAATTTTAAATAGTTTATTCAAAAAATAAGCTTTTTCGATGAGGTTTAAATGTTTTTTTTTTTTAATGTCATTTATAAATACCGAGTTAACTGTTGCTGTATCGCGTTAGCTATAATGCTACTATAAAATATCTATATTTTTGGATTAAACTACACAGTTATATTACAGTTTGATATAAAAAGTAAATTATTGCATTTCTTAATATAAGAGAACTTTATCTTTGTTTAGTATAGAATTTTTGGGTTTGTATATTTTAAGACCTAAAATCCATGAAAAACGTACATTTATAACAATATATATAATATTATTATATTATTAATGCTATGAAGATGATGCAGTTGTAAGACTATATCTAGTTAAAAGTGTAAACTACTTTAAAAGAACGTTTAAATACGTGTCATGGGCTTATACAGTAAATAGTTTGATGATATACAAACAAGTTTGGTTTTTGAACTTTACAGGGTTTTTTAAATAATAATTAAACGGACCGAATATAATATTCTAATTATTATTTTTGTACTTTAAAGTGAATTGATAATTTTTTTAAATTAATTGAAAAATGTTTCATTTAAAAAAAGAATGAATAGGTACACCTATATTATATCATATTTGGGTATCTCCTAATCATCGATCGTAATCGTCAAAATTCCTGCTTCACCTTACTTTAAATAAATACCTTTACTTCAAGTAAACTAAATATAAAAAATTCCATAAATTATTATTTATTTATAAGCACTGTATATAAACAAACTTTTTTTTTCTTTGTTTTTTGTTTTTTTTTTTTTTTTTTTTTTTTAAATATTAAAACACTCGGTAATTTTGTTTTTTGTCAAATTTCTAGAACATTTAGAATATATTATAAAGACAATGAAAAAAAAAAAAAATGGATTTTTTAATCTCTTAATATACATTTTATTTAATGTCTGCCTTTAGTTTTATATATACACATTCCACATTCAAACTAGAAATAAAATTATATATACTGTTTTATATATATATATATATATATATAACAGTAGTGTATTTGATTTAATATATTAAGTTTTACGATTTACGAGACTCGCTTAAATGTTATTACCTTCAATTGTGTAGGTATATTATACCTATTTATAAACAGCTGAGGAGGTTTTCATACATATTTTTTTGGGGGAATAAATATATTATACTTACATTAAGTATATCATTTGACTAATTGACTACATATATACTTAAAATTACGATTTAATTTTGACCAAATTATTATTTTTTCTTCTATAATATAATTTAAAGCATTGACGTTTAAATATTGTATTCTTCGCAGTAAAACAACGTAAAGTTCTTCGGCACTTTTCTGTATTGATTTTCACTTAACATTTTCCACCGTTACATTCATAGTATTATATTTTATTCTATCTCTAATAAAAATAAAACTGCAAAGTAGATACAGAAAATAAAAAAGAGCACTGAATAAACCTCGAAGAATGAATGTTTATTGTTGAACAAAATCGAAAAACTCGAGCGCAATTTAACTGTAACCGCGGACAAATAAAATTACAAAGTAAAATGATTATAATATTGTATAATGTATACATATTATACTTGTGTGCAGTTATTAATATTTTTATTCTGACTTAAATTTAAAAATGTTTTTTTAGACGTGACGCGCATTCTTTGTTACCGCATATTTTATCGTATAAATAATGATAATCCTAAAGCATTAGTGACTAAAAAAACTCGTCAATGGAATAATTTAATTTGTAAAAAATATTTATAAAAAAAACAAAAACAAAATGTTAATTAATTAAATTTATTTTTATTTTTTGTTCCGATTAGATATTATTAAAATAAAAGAGATAATAAATTACTTAAACGAATTTCCAATACCAAAACTTTGTATAATACTACGTTTATTTTATACAACTATATTGCGGAATTAAAAAGTTCGATTTGGGATTTATTTTAAATCGTTAATCGTTATTGGTATATATATAGGTTATATAGGTATATAAATCCCTATATATATTGGCATTAACAATCCACTATTTATTTATTTATTTATTTTTTTAGATGGAATAAATCACGGTTTCAAAAATATCTTTGGTACGTATAAAAAATTTGTATTCCTTATCCTGCAGTGAAAATATGCATAATGACCGGAGAAAAAAATCAGGGACTAAGGATAATCTTAGTATACTTTTTTTTTTTTTTTATACACGAGCAGACATTTTTTTATATTTATTTATTTTATTATCAATTTTTGGTCCTGTGCGTGTTTCCAATTCGGTTTACGAAAATCGGTATATGTATATTATTATGTATATACCTACGCAATTTAGGTGGATCATCTCGGTAGATTGCATGTGCGATGTGCTTCTTTAACGTGCCATATGAATAATGCCACAAGCCCCATTGAAATTGATTTATGGTTTCGTATAAGCTATAATATACTGTATACTATACTATACATTTTAGCTGTATACAATGCAAATAATAAAATCGGGAACTAAGATGAAAAACTTAAATCTTGGTAAACTGAAGAAAATAAATAAATAATTTTGGAAATAAGTAAAAAATATAATATTTTTATAAAAAGCATCAGGCCGTATTTGGGAGTGGTCACGAGAGGACCAAGAAAATAATTGCAAGAGGATTGTTTAAGAAATTATATTTTCTTAAACATACATTAAAATAATAAATTATAATTATATATATATTGGGGATGAGGTATAGAAATCTAGGCGATAGTCGTATTCATAAAAAAAAAATATATATTTCTGTTTTCCTTCAGAAAGCAATTGTTTTATAATAACTAAGTCAAATTAAGTTCGTCCAAAGTCTTCCAAATACAATTTAATAGTTAATAAAATATAATTTTATAATTTGTTAAATTAAAAATATAAATTCATTTTACTAAAAATATGCCTATAAATTATCATTATGGAGGGTCGTATAATGTTATCGACATGCGTTTAAATTTAAGATTTAAGATTTTTTTTATTTTATGTCCATATTTATTTTCTAGCTATATTCTTTTAAGTGATATTTTTGAACATTGAACTTCCCTTCTTTCCTTAAAGATGATGTATTGATATAATATAAATAATTTAAAGCTATAAAGGTATATAATATTAAGAAATACAATATTAAGAAAAATTATCAGAATAAAATTATAATATTATAAAACTGATTAGGTATATATCGTATAATTAGATATACATATGTTAGATAAATGTACAATGTACATAATATAACATATGTAAGCTATTACATAATATAAAATAGCTGTCAACATACAAAGTGATTCCTTCAATATGCTCACCTTATTAATTGTACATTTTTGTATTCATGAATGCATATAAATTTAGTCTCCTATATTCAAACATAGACGTTCCCAAATTTTTTAACGTCATTATTTTTATTTCCAACTTTCTGTAACTATTTTTTAGAATACAATAATTGTGTTATTTGTAGGTATTTAAAGTTAAGAAAAGCAGAGTATTATTCCCCATTTCTCTACCACGTCCAGCTTATATCTAAGATTGAATGTTTAATTGATAAATATTTAATACAACTTTGAACTAATATATTCCATAAAAATTAATTTTTTTTTGTAAAAAATATAGTGGTATGATAATTATTTTAAATTAAATTAAAAATAAATAATCATAAGCACAACAATTTAATGAGTTTAGAT
Source organism: Pemphigus obesinymphae (assembly GCA_025469235.1). NCBI lineage: Eukaryota > Metazoa > Arthropoda > Insecta > Hemiptera > Aphididae > Pemphigus > Pemphigus obesinymphae. The sequence goes on from JAIPRL010000090.1 coordinate 125,853, forward strand.
TTTATACTACATATAAAATTTTCTCAATAATTTCTGTAATAATTTTCAATTAAACAATGATGTTTGAATCCCTTTCTCCCGCCAAATTTAGTGTATAGCATGAAAAATTAAAAATTATAGGCATAAATGTGTCAGGTACCTATTGCAATATTGTTTGATTGTAATTATTTCCAAATCGTAAAAAATTTATATTTAATTATATAAAACACATTTGAAATTTTCTATCTTCCCAAAAAAATGCTGCTCTGAAAAATGGGATTGCTCTAAATACAACACTTCGCATAAAATGAGATAAGACGTGCCAGTATAACGATATTGTAAAGACAGTACTTTTAGCAAGGTGTCTGGGCCAAATAATATTGTAAATAATATTTCATAAAATCAACGAACACTAAAAAATAAAAAGTTTCTATTTTCATTTATAAAATAAACATTTGAAACTGAAAGCCACGTAGGAAGAATAAAATAAAGACGTAATATCTTAAGGTATAACAATTTAGTACTTACATTTAAAAATCCTGGATAAGACGTAGGCGAAGATATCACAACGATAGTTCATATAATCATAACTACGAATATGGTACTTGTAGTTACACTCATTATTATTTTTATTATTATGAGTATAAAAACTATAAATACATTTGCGCACTAGGTACCTACTGCTCTTTAACATATTGTGATCGATTTTGAATTTTTTAAAAGTGTACATCAAAACATTCCCCCCCCCCTAATATTTTACCTATATTAAAATAAAAAGTTATACCTAACTAATTAAAATACATGAAAAAAACATTACTAAAAAATCAAAATTTTCCACTAAACCTTAAAAATAAAGTAAAATATATATATATTTAGGTATATTAATAAAAAGTAAATGCAAAATTAGAATTTGTAAAAACTTAAAAATTAAATTTTTTAAAATAGAGTTATGTCAGTTTTTGTCGGGGACGTTAATTAAATTTTAAAAAATGATTCCGAGACGAATCTCGGTTTATTATACGAGTACATTATAGAGTTTGTCATTTATTTAAAAAATTTTATACGCTTGTAAAAAATGTTATGAGTAAAAAATTGTACTGGAAATGTACAGGTATGTGTTATGGTGAATATTGTGGTAATGAATATATTTCACCATAATACTGATGATTGATTTTTGAAATATTTGAAATATAACCTATAAACCTATATTAATCATCTTTATAATAAAAATGTACACCATAAACTTTATTACATATTTTATCAAAAGAAATACAAAAAAATAATAATAGTAGATACCATCGTAAAATTATCACACACCTAGTATTAAAATTCAAACTGTTAATATTTTTTTTATGTTTTAATAGTTGAAAAATATAATAGAAATTTTATATTTGTGTAGAATATTGTATTATATTTTATTAACAATTTTCATCCAAATATCTTATCACGTGAACATTTTTGAGCATTTTTACCCGCGTATTTAATATATTGTTTCTTTGTGATATCATATGAACTATATACTTTAATAAATTTGCAAGAATTAAAATAAACAAGTAGTTGTTTAATATTAAAGATGAAAATATCGTTTTTAAAATACTTATTTGTTGAAATAAAACAAATTTTTTGTAGAAAATGGGTTTTATTTTTATATAAATAATCTTACAACTTACTAATACCAAAAAAAAAAAAAAAATTAAACTATTAAATTTTTTAACTTATTCAATTGTTTTAAACTATGTGAATAGTATTATAATAGTATATATAATAGTTTCACACACATTTCCCAATAATTATTATTACATAGGGAATTAATTTATTTTATCTCAGATCCTATGTTAGGTACAATTTATTTTTAATAATCGTGAACTAAATTGTTTAGGTTAGGTTTAGCGATAGTCAAGTTGTACTTTATATTTTAATTGCTTTTTTAAAAACAAACACAAATAAATATCATTGAGTGATATTTAAATGTTTGATTTGTTCGATTTACTTATCGTAATAATGATGAATAAAGGTGTATTTGATCATACGTAATAATGAAATGTGTTGAAATACATTTTGTGAATTTAAAACAATTTTGTGTAAATATTTTAGGTTCATAATGTTTTTAATATGAAATATAATTAATTATTCATAGATTCAAAATCTGTACTTAAACATGTTTTTGGAATTTGGCGATTTATTGCCTATTTATATATTAAATGGCCAACACACATCTTCCACGCCTACTCGAGTAACTTAATCAAAGCAGTGACCTATTTTTTGAGCAACATATATATATATAATATTTGAGTCTTTAATAAAAATGCAATTTAAATGATTTTTCTAAATATAAATTTAAAACAGTCGTAAACTTGGAACACATAAGACGTGATTAGGAAACCAGACGGATATAATTGTCTTAGGATTTTAGAATAAAGTGTCTGAAAAATATGTGTTAATTTTTTAATTTTAGATTTTAAATACACCAAAGAGCTGGTATTTGATTTATAACGATGGTGTTTTTTTATTTTGATCATATTTTTAGGTTAAAGAAGTGTTTTAAGACTTTCTGGTAGTCCCTCATTGGTTATAAACCTAGGCATCGTTTGTACTTTGAACTGGACATTTTTAGGATTTCCCCGAGGTTTTCAAAAAAAATTGTAGAAGTATTAAAAAAAAACATGGAAATTTACCTCGAAATGGTTTGTAACGTATTTAATATTTTAATTTAGAGAATATTTTCCGAGACTTTAAACGTCAAATAATATTCTAACATATCTATTATAATATATGATATTAAAATGTTGTTAAAATGATAGTTATTATATTATATTGATTTCTTTGTAATAAAATCTAAAAAAAAAAATATTACGCTATTCTGCTGAAGAATAAATTTTCACCATCTATATTTGTTTATAACTCTCATAATATATAATTGGTTATTTTAGTTTTGAAGACTTAAAATTAATACAAGTTAGAATAATCATTATTTTGACTTTTTTACAAATCACTTACCTATGTATATTGGTTTATTTTTTGTGTAGTTAGTTTAGTTTTAGGAATCATAGGACATGCAATTCTAAAAAAATTTTAACTGTATGTACCTACATAATTTAACTTGTAGGACATATAAATAAATGAACTGTATTTAGATAGAAAACTAACATTAAGTGAGAAAAATAGTGTTAGTTGAGCACAATCATATGGAATATCAATTTATATTTATATGTAACTGTGAATATCTTTATTTATACCATGAAATTATCATTATCTAATATTATATTATTATAAATTAATCGAATGCGGAATAATCAAAATTGGCACAAATAAAATATAAAAGTATTTCATCCATGACGCTTTTAGCAATCATGATTATGAGTAAATTTACTCGTATTTATATGATAATGTTAATTATATATTAATAAAAATTTATACATTTTTACTTAGAGTTTATTTTATGTTATATTTATTTAAAAAACATTTTATTTTTATTGTAAACTGAAACTTTATTAGAAATTACTTTTTCGAGTTATTTTATGATAACCTTGCCTTGTGTAAAATAAAGTAATATTTACTGAAAATAGAGGAAATCCAGACAAGTGCCAAACACTCGGTTCCGTCTTTGTATTATCAATACGAAAGTCAATTTTAAACTATAATATATTTTTTGACCAAAATACATTCTTTTACAATTTAGCGTTGATAATTATTCTATGATGTCGTGTTATTAATAAAGTGCCGTGGGTTGCATTAATTATCATATATTCCAAAGTTTGCGTCGAATAAATGTTAAAACCCGAAATTTCAAATTTATTATGCATCATACTTAAATTTATGTATTTTTAAATTTAATTAAGTGTACATATCTTTTAGTCATAGTTGCTGGATTTGCATACACTGTTGTACAAATTGTATATAATTTTGGACAATATAGGAGGAATAAAACCACATATATCTACGTATTAAAATAGCATTTTGAGTGTAATTTTCTAAACCGCATAAAATAACACTAATCAATGTTTTATTCAATTTAAAATACGGGATTGTAAGTGTACATATTATAGTAGTTATATGTAGATAAAAAATTAATATAATATAGTTACCTAAGACTATATCGTGTGTTATAAAATACGGAATTATTGCTTATTTATTATATTTTATTATTTATCAACTATATTATATAATATGTGGGGATTATATATACAGCAATTTGCAATAACTATATTATTTTAAAATTCAGTAACATACCTATACTTATTGGAGATGGGTAGGTACTTATCAAACTCATTTTAGCGTTCATAATTTTAATTAAACGTACAAGCGGTTCGAACTGTATAGATTGACTTATAGACTTGAGTCTTTCATATAATTTTTAAAAAATTTTCACGCAATGTCTATATCTGCAGTCTATATAATATCTATACACAGGGGAAATTTCGTTTAGAAGCCGGCGAACGAATCATATCGAAAGTCGGGGGAAAGTCGTTATAGAAGCTATTGAAGTTTTCTTGAAGGAGCTATTTCTATAGAAGTCTCTCCCCATACATTATTCAAACGCATGATTTATTTACGATAAAAGTACCTACACATTTATTGGTTTAAATGACACACAATTTCATATTAATAGTGCAGTTGTAGTGCACGATTAGATGAATTAGCCCTATTTAAATGTTTTAATTGTATTTTTCTTTGTGAAATTTTTCATCTTTTGTAATTTCGTAATTCGTTCGAAATAATATTGTTCCGGCTTTTTATTCAAGTGGAATTTCTGGTAATTTTTTCAAAACCTGTGTATTTTATTATTTTAAATTCTGACAAAATGTATTAGATTCGCAATAATGATGTTTTTTTATATACCTACCTATATATAAATTATCGTGTATAATGAGTACAGAGTAGGTATTTTCGCGTAAAGAGCTTTCTGATAGGAAATTAGGTTAGTATTTCATACTAGGCCATTTTTTTTTTGGTTTCGTTAGTAGTTTTATTAAGTGTAAAGAAAAACTCAAATAACAGAAAATTGCTATAAAGTAGAAAATATAATGATGCCAGAGACATGTAATTTGAACCAAATATATATTTTGCTGTAGCACGAATTTGAAATGATAAGTTATCACTGATAACATTTAAACAAAATTACACCACATTTTGGACATAAATAATTCTTTGTTTTAATTTGTTTCTTTTAGTTAAGACTGGATTCATTATTTGAATGTGATAATTTACGTTTGGTTTTAAATATAATAAATTAGTACTACATTATTGGTTATTCTGTCCGGGAACTTGACAGTATGAGGATATACAGTGCCTGGACAGTAATAAATATAATATCACGATTATAATTTGACTAACGTCTTTGTTAGACTATTGAACTGAATAAACATTTTATTATTTCGTAATTTTAAATAATTATATGTACCTATAATGCCTATGTAAAGTTAGGATTTTTTGTAAAAAATTGAACATTTTACAAAGGGTTAAACCATATAGTATATATAGGTATCCCGATTTGCCTCAGGTTCCCTTATATTATCTTGGTTAATTGATTTTTATCACACAGTAATAAAATTGAGTTTGTTATTATTTCATTAACCACTTATAACTACCGCAGGCTATTTGTATAAAGTATCTTTAAAAATCTCAAAAGCGAAATGACTTAAAATAGGTATAAGTTATCAACACTAAGTACTTATTAAATGACATTATACATTTAAAATAAATTTCAAGCATCATAATACATTTTAGAAATAATTGGATTATCCTTGAAAAATCAAAAGTTGATATTGAATTTACGATACATGAGTGAATTCAGTATATTATTTTGGGTTCTGAAATGAATATTTTCATATAACTTTACGAATAAAGTATTGTATAATCAATAATCATACTGTATATGAAAATAATCCCTCTATATATTATAATATAAATCAATTATAATTGAATTTTGATTATCATTAAAACTTATTTTTAGGATAACTCTATCCTTATTTTCGATTAAGGCTAGTATATTGATTATTATTCTTTTCATCAAAACCTTTCGATATCTTATATAAAATATTACAATACTTAATGGTAGCTTATATTATATTATATAGCATAGCATTTTTTCCAGCTTGCAATTAATCAAGCTATATTGTGTAATAATATTTATGACGTACAGTTATCTCCATGTGCCATAAAAAATACATCCTATATTGGCCATAATATATCTGTATTGTATCAACAAGATAATATATTGCTTTCTGGGACGGAAAAAGAAATTCCATTATGGAATAATATATATTGAATTTTACCTGCTCGGCTGATTGTTCTTCGATAACCATTTTCATTTCGAGACACTGTCGAGTTTCCAAAAAGGCTGTCCGCTGTTGCTTGTCGGCCAGGAAATAAGATAAAAGTCCCAAACAATTGGACGCCAATAGCAGGACGGTATTCGTGGCTAACTGCAAAAAAAAAGAAAATATATATATATTTATATTTATTAATAATTGTAAAAATCATAAAAAAAAACCAAGGAAAAAAGGACAAGATATACGTAAGTATTGTAATATTGTATAATTGTATTGTATAATATTATACTGCACATGGAATGGATATACCGTATTGTTTATTATATTAGATAATTATGTAGTGTACTTATATCTATTTTACAAAACAACAAAAAAAAAGGCAAAAAATACAAATTTTCGAAGAAATAAGCATTAACTGCAAACTTGTTTACAATAAAATCTATTTGCTTTAGATCGTAGTTTAATTTTACAGAAAATTTTAATAAAAAATAGTTTTGATTGTTTAGATTGACGGTTTTCAATTGCTTTTGAGTTTCGATATAGAATAGTGTATTTTTTATAGATAATGACAGTGAGGATTAAAAAAATGTTGTCAAAAAAAATCAAGGTTATGTTTTATAAATTATAACTAATAGTTCTTTCGAAAATAAATTCTTTTTGTTTAGTGAAATAATTAAAAATAATATATTTATATTTACAATATTATTAATGTGCGATAATTAGGTACCAAGCTGGGAAAAATATGTCGTTAAATAAGTGCAGTTTTAAGTGAAAATTTTTTAAAATATTTAAATACTTTTATGTATTATAATTGGTAACCATTTTATTTATATAGGACATGTATAATACAATTTACTTGATGCATAAGTAATATGCTAAAATCTTAGATTATAATAAATTTCCGTGTATAATGTATCGACTTTCAACTCACATCCCCTTTCATCAATATCACCCCCCCCACAAATATACCCCTTCATATCCCATAAAACCATAATTTTTAAAAAAAATTTTATATTAATATCGCATAAAACTTTCGACAATGCCTTACTTATGTGCTATAATATTCCCTGATAAATGTGGTCACTATTTTAACAAGAAGAACATGCATATGGAGGAAAGATAGTTTTTAATTTACTTTAGTAATTTAAAAACTTGAATCATTATTACAGTAAAAATTATAAAATTAAGTACCCACCTACCTCTATATATGTATATGAATATTGATGTACAAGTAAATATTTAAAAAATGATAATCCTTCTGATACTTTTCAATTCATACTTTTCTTTTTTCAATATAATATTTCTCAAAATTTTCGACAAAAATATAAAATAATAAATTACTTACATTTGTATAATTTATAATAAAAATATTCGTGGTATATCGCACAATATTATGTTGTCTTGTTGGTTTTTACTTTTTATTAACTTTTAAGTGTTTATACTGTTTATAGATACTTAGTCTTTTGGCGGAATTCCAAAAATGTATCGGGTTAAAATATTACAAAAGTACTATGTAATTTCAAATGCAAATACTTTTGAAAAGTATTTAAAAGGTATCTATTTAAATACTTTTGCTCGAATATTTTACAATTTACAATACTGAGTAAAGCACTGGAAAATCCGTAGGTAGTTAGAAGTTTGGAATGATCCTTAAGTATATGATATTTTGAGTTAGTTAGTTTAGTAGTTGTTTAACACTGAAGATGAAAACATTGTTTTCAAAATACTTATTTGTTAAATAAAAACAAATTATTTTGTAGAAACTGGGTTTTTATTTATATCTATAATTGTTTTGTTATTGAGCTCTGGATAATAATTTTTTCTAAATTTGTTTAATTTCAATTTTTAAAATTATTAAAAAAAATATTGAAATAAATATCGAAATTTACCACGAATTCGATTCGAATAAAATGAATATTGTTTTAACTTGGTGAATAATAATTCTGAATAATTTAAACAAGTTGAACGGATATTTATTATTAATTAATATTGGTATATTTCAATATTTGTAAATGATTAAAGTTTAAAATACCAGGAGGAATTAAAATCTCAGTGAATACCTGTATGGACGTTAACTAAAAAGTTGTATTTTTGTTTGAAATTTGAATGTAATAATAAATAATCATTTTTGATGAAAGATCAGTGTAGGTACTAAAGTGTCTTTAAACCTTAAAAAATTACGGACGAATTTTGAAATATATATATAGGCATAATTAATTTGTAGTTACTGATATAATACTTGTATCATGCAGGTTGATTAATTTTGTGTTAGGGTTTTAATTCTTATTACACTCAATAATTAAAATTATATTAAAATAAATATAAAAATATCAACATTGTAAAATTAAAAAATAGTCATGATTTAATTGCTTATAAAAAAAATAAAATAAATATATTCACTCGAGTTTTTTTTTTTTAGAGCTTTTGGAACATTATGAAAATAGCAATTAATCTACCTATAATAATTAATACGTTCTTATCACAAAGTGTAGGTACACATTTGTAATAATTCTTGAAAATTCTCAAACAAATGAGATCCGCTATAAGATCATTATAAAAACACGTCTGGTGAATTTTCTTAGACGTGCCTGCGTTCAAATTTATTAAATTTTTCGAACGGTTTATATCATATATTGATTTTATAAAATATAATATAGTAAAGACATTCGCATGACATCCAAGGACTTATATATATATATATTTTTTTTTTAATAATGACCAAAGTTATATATAAAAAAAAACCTAGAAATGGTAGGATGTATTATTACTTATATATTATATTGTGAACATGTGAAATGAAAATATCATTGTTATCGTTACATTATACGACATTTAATATAATAAATTATATACATATGGCCGTGTCGTTATATTATATAATATATTCAAACGTTTTATGGATCTATTGTGTATAGTATTGTGTATGTGTATGCGTGTGCATACCCCACATATACCTATACCGTATACCAGGTATGTGGTGAAAACCCTGTTTGATTCACCCAGTAATCGCGGGGGCGTCGGTCGGGCGCGAAATAATGATGGATTAGGTATCTATATATATATGTAACATGTAGGTAAGGGGTGAACCAGCGAACCCGTCAATATATAAATATTGAGGTTTACTGATAATAACAATTATTAAAAGTCGCGGCATTAGGTCATTTTATATACATATTATAGTATTTAGTTACGAGTTATAACGGAATATTTGTTATTAAGGTATATTATAAAAATGGCGTTACATTTTTGAGTTTGTTACTATTTGTCCATACAATTACCGACTTCGAAGGAATGGCCCAAATGTTTAAGAAAAAAGGTGGAAGTGCAAAAAAACAATGCAAAATTTAGAAAATATGTACTCAGATTTTATACAACGATATTCACCATCAGCATACAATATTCAGGTTGCAGATCGTGCGTTGAAGGATGGTGATTGATGATTTTGATGGCCTTGTTCTAAATATCACTTTATCTCTTATTACGCGATAATATCCCACGGTTTTCTAGCTCAATTTAATAAAATTGAAAAAAATTTGAATAGGTACTTCACGAAAAATATTCCAGATATTTTTCGAATACTTTCTATCTATTTATACTGGATTTCAATAGCGAACATTTTGTAAATAGGTTATAATTATTGTATTATTATTATTTACTCGAATATAAACATTAAACAGTCATCAATATGTATTGGAGGGGTTCTAATAATCTTGTATTCTGAGTGAATAATTTAAATTAGAGTCCGACGACTACATAATAAATGTGTGTTTCTAAAAAATGTACGATTGAAACCTGAAAAAAGTATTTTATTTTTCAAGGGATGGAATACGTTTGAAATTTATTCAAACTATCTGCAGTGTTGAACATTCGAAAAACCATATTTTAAATACATCCGGAACACTTAAAAAGTGTTCTGATAATAGGTACTACCCGAGTCTGATTGTACCACGCCCGCAGATACCCATAGAACCAGAAAAAACGTCGAGCCGCGCCAGCATTGGAATAGCGCCTTTACAACGTTAGCTCGAATCGAATATTTCACCGATGTTATTTTCATATTATTTATATTTATATTGCACACGTAACCTTGGCCAAATACATTTGTTTTCCATGCAATTTCGTTTGGTAAACGTGTAAACTATTTACAATATTTACAAAACAATAGGGTTTCACCGGCTCACCCTGTATTTCATATATACGCTAATATGTTGCCATGGTAGTATCAGGATCGCTCCGAAATCGTCATTTCACGGCAGATTACCGACAAAAGTGTACGTACGTCCGTACATGTTACACATACATAAGACAATAGGACGTATTGAATTATTTACTCCGATACGGTATGGGGATTTATGGTCGTCGGGCGTGCTTTCGTTTTATTGCACGAAATCCATAAAAATCGTAAATCGATCAATGTCAATCGGCGTCGATGTCGTAAATTCTATACAGATACGTATCCATATGTATATTGAAAAAAAAAAAAAACACTGGCCAAATTGGCCTATATATCGATATTTTACAAACAGATAAAGACAGAGGTAAACTATATATACTTGCTGTACGGTATACCAACTATACACGTGCAGGTACTGTAGAGTATTATATTATTATATTACGATTTCTATTGAAAAAACGAAATTTTTTTCTCCTAAAATTTTTCAGGTTTTAAGAAATTTTTTAGAAACCGGTAGGTTACCTACCGGTTTTTGAAGGCGCGTTCGATACGTACCTGTACGGTCACCGGTTACCGGCTATGTATATATATATAATAAAGTATATTTCCGGTATCCGGGAAGTGGCTTGTATCCTTCGTGGTACTACCGTTTTGGATGTCAGAATAGTTTTGTAAAATACGTCAATGCAGACAGAAAAGATCTTTAAACGTTCAAAAGACTGTTAGTATTTTTTGGGTTCGTTAAAAAAAAAAGAATTCGGTTATATAAACGTTCATTAAACATTCAAGAGTCTATACAATTCATATTATTAGGTTATTAATTAATATATTCATTATAATATATATTATCAGTTATATCTTATCAGTAACATACCTACTTATACCTATACCATTTATTTTACACTGTTAATAATTTTAAGATTATTATTATCATTTCTATATGAAATATTTTATTATGTTTTAAATAATATTTATAATGATGTAATGAATCGTTAATGAGCTATTTTTTTTGTATATATTTTTGTGCAATTTCATATTTACAATATGCGATTTGTTATATTATAGGTAGGTACGTATTAATAAAATATATCTTGGTACATTTTTAATTCATGATAAAATTATAAAATATCAATAAAATATTGACTAGTTATTATATGATATTTGACAATTTTCAATTTTTCAATAAATAACCATAATTTAAAAAAAACGGGTCTAGTAGTGGGTGGAAGTGTTTCGCTTATGAGACAAATAATTTTGGTGGATGTATTGCATTTGAAACCAACGATAAATCATTGCATTCGAAAATAATGATTTTCAGCGAAGCTTCGGTATAAGTATGATTATTACTTCCAGTTATATATTTAAACATTCAGTTTGTATATTCACACTATAAGAACAAACCTAGCAATACATCTGATTAAATGTGACCTTACTAATCATAATATAAATAATATTAATTTACAATAACTAGGCGTAATATACTTTTACAGTATATTATTATAGTCCCACTTTACTATTCTAAATAAAATATGGCTGGGAAAAGCATACATTTCATAGGTGCATTTCATAAATAAATAAATAAACATTATTGTAAAATCACTAGTTTGCTTCGTTCATAATCTAAAATAATTTTTATCTTTTTATTTTTAAAAAATATTTATAGTAATGTACCTATGACTAACGTTATATTTAGTTTTTTCAGGTCTTAAAATCTCATTTTACAATCTATTTGGAATAAGATATCTCAAAATTTTTTTTGAAAACATATTAATGGCTTTTTTAGGGAGTTATGAATAATTTTTTTGGGAGAGAAGGGGGATGCTAAGCTTTCACAGTCCCCTCCACAAGTTGTGCTTGTGGTCCCCACATGATAATTCTGCTCTCGAATACATACTCAAACACGAACAAATTTTCCCGAGAAAAAGTTCATGATTATCGGTTTGGTCACGGATTTTTATTCAATCAATTTTATTCGGGTTCATGGTATTAAGCTAATATTGCTTCTTTATTTATGTGAACACTGAAACAGGTATAAAATTGTATCTACATTGAGCGACTGTTCGACGAATATCTCCTTTGAACATGGCCAAGAAATCGACAACTTATGGATCGTGCTCGAGGTAATATTCCCGTTCAAGGTGACATCTGTACCCAATTTGTTTGTGTTTGAGTTTTTTCAAGAGAAAAATGCTGTAGTGAAAACCCGCTTTTAGGTGTGCAAGTGTACATATAAGAATGGCTGTTTAATTTTTCTGCGAAAATCGTACCGATCATAAAAAATGACGATACGCATGTAAGCGCACGTAAAAAAACGCCCAGTGTTTAGTTAAAACACTAAATATTGATTCTCAAAATGGTTAAAGCTCGGTCGTTAGCCGTCACCGTTACCGCATCTGGTGGCTTATTATAAAAAATGTGAAATTATTACAACATTTGTGAGCATAATATTAGATACTGATAATCGCAATAAGCATTTTTGGAAACATACTTTTTGGATATCCTTATATGATTAAAATAAATTCTAAAATCCTTAATTTAAATTTATTGTTTTTTATGTTACTAATAAAAAAAATATAAATATATATATTATATGTATTTAATATACAATTTGAAGTGGCTAACAAATTTGAGGGCCTGCTTTTCGAAAGTATGATTGAAGAACAAGTAAGCGGTTTTCTAAAACTGCAAATAGTTACAGGTAAATATTATTCCTTTTTCAGTAAATTGAAAAAAATGCTTAAAAATTACTTATATACCTAATATTTTGGTGAAATTATAATGTTGACATATAAAACGATTAAAACGTATGTAAATTTTTGTTTAGATAGGTACCTAATTTGTAAAGTATAAATATAAATTTTAAACTTTGAAGAATCTATTGCCTTTACTGTGATGTTTGTTTTTATTTTCCTAGAAACCACTTATCGGGTAGAATAAGTCGAGTAAGAGTTTAAAAGTAAAGAACATTTTTGACAGAGAATTTGTTCTAAATAATACTTTCCAGAGGTAATTTTTGGATTATCCCAGTAGTTTTCCAAAGAATAAAGGAAACCATAATTTATAACGGAACATTTTTGTAAATGGAAAATAAAGCAGCCCATGGTTACTGTATACATTACTGAAATACTATATTTGGTCACATCATGTAATTTCTTATTTTAATTTTCGACAGTAATTATAATGACTAATTATTATAGAAGTTATGTATTTTACACCGAGCTATGCTCAAAAGCATTTATTTATTTTTAATTATCCTTCTTTCATATATCTACCACTTTTTTTTTTTACTAGGTATACTGAGTGTACTGGGTTCATTATATTTTATTATTTATAAATAAAATAATGTTATTTTGAAATTATTATAATTGATATATATATATATTCGGAAATGTGATATTGTAAAAAACACAGAATCTATTATTAGAAATAAATTATTTAATTTTTCTACTATTCTGCTATATAGTAGCGGCATAAATTATTAGGTTAAATTAATAATACAGTAAATGTCAATTATTTCTTATTTTAAACTTAAATTGAAATTGAATACAAATGCGTTGATTAATTATTTCAAACATTTTTTTTTTTTTTATTTATACTTAATCTTCAAATCGTTTAGGTATTATTGGTGTTTGGAATCTCTTATTTTAATACTGAGTCATTATATTGTTTATTATTCACGAAGAGGATATATTTAATATCGAATGTAGTCAATTGAATATAATTATAGCATACTGCGTTAGGTTATTGATTATTGGTATTTTGAATTTTCGATATACATATATGTATATATACATACATAAATATCATGCTGCGTACTACAAGAACCATAGAATAAAGTCGAATAATTCTTTCTTCCACAATACTCGTTTTGGTTTATCACAATATGTTGTCTGAGTATATTTGATCCAAAGCGTAGTCTATTTAGTTAATAGGTCTATGGTATATTTTGTGTATGTTCAGGTAATATTCGTTGATTTATGGATAATTTCTGAATACAATTTAGTATGTTCGGGTAAAATTAAAATTAAAATCACATTAGGTACCTATAGGTAAAGATAGAGTTACACATTTTTCGGAATGTCCGGTTTTATTCGAATATTGTTTTATTATTATGAAAGAAAATTTTCATTCATTTTGTAAATATGTGAGTAAGATAAGGTATACCTATAATATTACGTCGAAATTCGAAACGATTTACCCATTTTAAAGTGTATTCTGACTGTGTCATACATAAACTGTCTTCGTCTGTATCTATTATGGTAATATTATCATTCAATAATATTATCAATATGGCAAAATAACGATTATAATATCTAGGTAAAATTTAAAATGAAGAGTTTTTTTCGTTTAATATTATTCATAGCTTTTTCCTATTATTTTGATATTTTCACCTTCAGATATATTACTTATACATGGTTGACTTTTGGATGTCGATATTTTTACTTTCGGATATTTTTTCGCTGAATTGCTTTGAACATTTATTTTCTGCAGGAGAATACCGTTTACCATAAAAAAAAAAGGAAAATTAACGGTTCGGAAAAATGGCCTATATGCTATAAATAAATATTTTGCTGCATATAAATAAATAGGACAGTAATTAGGTACATTAATATTTAGTGAGTATTTTAGCACTGAAGAATTGTAATTCATTAAATAATAAATGGTAGTAAAAAAGAAAAATACCAACTTGTAACACGTGGATAATAGTAACAGAGAACATAATAAATTAATAAGGATATGATCGCACTGTTCAGTTGACAATGTCACCATGCAAAATATACTGATATAATAATAGGTAATTCAAAGAAATTCTTGGATCCAGATAAAGAACAAATTTATAAACTTGCGTTACGTAATACTAAATATTTATAAAAATAAAAAAACCGTTGAATTATACGGTAACGGTAAACAGATCTATGACTATACGCAGAAAACGCGTATTTTAATAAAATATAAATGTAAACGAAAAACATACTATATCCTCAAGTTTATAACGAAATTGAACTATATTTCTTATATGTATATCATAGATGAAAGACGGTATATATGTATAAAAAAAAAAAATATATATATATATAAATATTATATTTAAATTTTATACTTTTAACCTTATTTGAGTCGTTTCAGTTTTAAAAGTTCTAAACTAATACCAATCGAATATTACGTTTCGCTTTTGTCCAGACAACTTGACATTTTAAATTATCGATTTATTTACGTATTTTTATTGGATTTTATTTTGTCTGCATACAAATAATAAATTATCCCACTAGAGTAATCCAACTAGATAGATAGATAGATAGATAGATGGATTTTAAACCGTACAAACTAGACTGACAAATGTAAATTTTTATGTCCCTATTTCTTTCTAAAATGTAGTAAATACAATTTAAAATTGGACTTGAGCTTGGAAATAAAATTCTTAGAATATATATATATATATAGAATATAGAATATATATTTTACGTATGTTCAATTTAAGACGTACCTGCTTAAAATGTTTTAAAAACGGTTTAAAACGTTTCATTGCATTTCCTGCCTTGATAATTTAGTTAAAAATATATTACATTCTATGGTACTGTGTTGGCTATATTATATATATATATTATATTTATCTTATTTTTCTTCTCGTTAGTTATTTAGTCTTCTGACTGATATTATATTACTACCATTCATCTATATTCTTCCATATATTTTACTAATTTTATATGTGAAATAAAATGTGTTCTGGGTCGACCAGTCCATTTTTTCATTGATCCTACTAAGCAGGTACCTACTATAATTGCATAACGCATAAGATTATTATATTTCTGAATATGATACTACAGCCACTGAAATTTTAGATCTTTAACAGTTGCTATTAACTCCATTTTTCCGTTTATTTGTAGCAGTACTTGATCATTTGATATTCTGTTTACCAAATTTATCTTTTATGCACTCACTCATACACCGAATTTCGAACGCTTTCATATTGTTCTTCCTTTTTATTTATTTATTTTATTTTTTATATTTTTTATGATTATATGCCTTTGTTGCATAGAATGCTATCAGCGATACATACAAATAATACATATTTTACACATTATTACATACAAATAATATACATAATACATATATTATATATATATACCTATGTAAATGTAATGATGTATGTTCTATTATGTATTTTACTCCAAATATAAAACAGTATAAATAATATAAAAAACCCTATGTCAACTAATATACTATGCGAAAAAAAAAAATGAAATGAAATGATTATATATTATTGTTAGTTCGAACATTCTGCGTCCATTTTCACCATTTTAATGGAGTAATAAATACGTGTTTTGTACCTAAAAATGTGATTGTGATTTTAAAATGTCGTATTTACACGTTTTTGTAATATTTGTTTTAATATTCGGACATTTATAAGAAAAAATCGCAATTATTACCAAAACCTACTTTATAAATAAGTACTTTCAAAATGAGTTACCGTGTTTATTAATCGGATTGAAAAATATAATTGTAATGCTCTTAAACTTTATAAATTAGGTTGGTGTCATTTTAGTCTGTAATATCTGTTTCGACTGACAAGACGATTTTTAGTTAATTTTGAGATTCCTTCTTAAATGGAAATGAAAAGGTTTAATTTAATTTAATGTTTTATTTAATTTAAATATAAACTATTTGAAATAATATAACAATTGTTATAATAACTTGACTGGTATTTTCATTAGGAAGTGTAGACACCTTAACATATTAGGTATAATACTGCATTTTTTCAATAGGAATTGTTCATAAATGTATATAAAATTATGACATAGAAATTACAATCTAGTAAATATAATTTAATTAATTGATTAAAAATGAAAATTTTTTAAAAACATTTTTACCATGAATAATATATACAGTGACCATGCATAATGAAATACTTATATTGATAATATAAATTCATTTTATAATTTTCAGATATACTAAAAATACATAGTTACATTTTTCAAAATAAAGATGTTTTGTATAATGACATCACTAATGAAATGTGAAAAACGATTCTGAGACAAGTTTAGACGTGTTAGAATATGGTACGATTATAACCTTGTAATACAATGTGAAGTGTTATTCACCCTGCGAAACTGTTTTGAATGATTATTGAACGAAAATTACAAATTTCATAAATTTCAATCTAAAAAACAAAGTAATTGATAAAATAATTATTGTCTGTGATTCAACTTTTAAATGCTTATAAAAATTGGCTAAGTCGATAGTTTACATTTTTTTCTGAAAAAATATAAAAATATTAGGTATTTAAGTGCTGTTGTATAATTTTCCAATGAACTTGTTTTTAATTAAAATTTTAAGTTCTTCGAAATAAAAATTCAAAATTTTATAAAAAAAAAAAAAGAAATACCAGAATAAAAATTTTAATACATTTTTAAAATTATTCATAGGAATAATATACCTATGTATAATTTTACATAATATGTATTTAACAATTTGTGCATAGTATATCGATCTTATATTAATATTATATTTATATAAATAATTACTAAGAGTTTAAGACTTAAAGTAAGCATTTTATATGGTATAAATTATTTTAACTATATAGATAAGTACATATATCTATATAAGAATATCGAAATTGTTGGAACATTCGAAATATTGGTCTCATAAAATTATACCATTTGTGTTAAATTTCCATAAATAAAATGGTACATGAACGCAGCTGTTATAATTTACTCATTTTTTGATAAATATATTTAAAATATACTCATTACTCATCATTGTAAAACTCATTTCATTCGTGTAATGGAACTCATTTTAATAATGAAATGGGTTACTTAATGGGAAATGGGAAACAAGTCTCATAAAATTGTAAAAACTTTTTTCAATAATGACGTTTCTATGTCCATTCACAAATAAATATTACCTAACTAAAATTTCTTTCATCAAATGGTCAATATACAGTGTAGGTATACTGTTTTGTATAAATTAAAAATATTAATAGGGTAAATTAGGTAACCTATACATAATATATAAAATGTAATCGTCAATCTATACATTGATTTATAATTGGAAACGTGCAGTTTCAGTTCATTTGTTATTAAAGGAAAATTTTCTAAAATATAGGTCAAAATGAAAAATGTAGGTACAATATGTAGCACATTCATTTCGTTGCATGTAATTTCACAAGTTTCGATTTTAAACAGAAAATCCGAAAAATTGTTATTCGATTTACGTTATTACATTTTTTTCTTCCAAATTTAGGTATTAATATAATTTATAAATACAAGTGGTTTTTTAAATAATACATTTCGATGGATAAATTTAAACGTTTAATGACAGAATTATAAATACAATTAAGTAGAAGTTGTATAGTTTTTAATTTGAAGCGTCCAATTAATTGTATTTGAAAAACGATTCTGGAGTAGTCTCCAATTACCGATAAATAAATAACATTAATTAAACGCGGCGAAATCCTACAAGCCAAAGAAAAATATATGCATAGAAATTTCTAGAATTTTTTTTTTTTGTCTTTGAAGAAGAAAAAAAACCAATTAAAATATATTTTTAAAGTCTGCAAAATTAATAATTTTTTATAACAAAAAAATAATGATGTACTACAGAATACACGAGTCTGACATGGTTGAAGAGGTTGTATTGATATCACGCGAAATATATTATTATAGACGACAGATGTAATGTATCCAACGACTAGTTCGATTATTTTAAATTTATAACAAAATTGCGAAAAATAAACAATTTATGGTAATTTAAGTATTTTTAGGATTTGTTTTTTTCTTAGAAGATTTTTGTAAATAATAACATGTTTTGAGATATACTCGTATGATTGGATATACCACAGAACAGTTTATTATCCATTTTTTTTTATAAAAATATTAAATATAATTTATAACAGTGAATTAATTAATTTCAGTATATAATTAAGATATTTGAACGTGAATTCATATGTATATAAATAAATGGTATGACAAATATTTTTACATATAGTGGCGTATTATTATATTAGCTTTATTTTTTCGTTTTGAACATATCCAAATGGAGTAAATAATTGGATTTCGAAAATCTGTGTCACACGTTCAGACTAATATTACTCATTGTATTATAATACAAATTTCAATTAGCCAAAAACAATAAATATATAATCGCATTAGTAGTATTATCAAAGATTGAGAACAAATCCAACATTATATTACGTTGTTCTTATATAATAAGTGATAAATAATTACACGTTATAATTTTATGTCATTAATTATACATATAAATATATTATATGCTAGAATAATTAGGTCTGTAAATTCTATAATAATAATTAATAACACTATTTTAATGTTTCAAAAATAGAATTAAAATGTCCATGAATAGATTAGTGTATATTTCAAATCATTAAAATATGGCAAAAAAGCAAAAAACTAATAACTTGTATGCATACTAACCCGAACAGATGATTTATGATTTTAAATATTTTACATTTGTAAACTATTATTAGGTACTTAAATAATTTATAAACATTTATTTATTTATTACACCATCGTCATCGTGTCATATTATATCTGTATATTTTATAATAATACAATATTTGTATTTGAATAGTGTTGTAAATTATATTTATGATGAATATTTTTAAATTGGAAATCGTTTATAAAATAAAAATTGTCAAAAAAACCAAAAATGACACAATAATTTGATATAAAAGTTCCAAAATTGAATAAACTTACATCTTTGTCATATAATTTTATATATATTACATATTGTCATAAGACAGCAATACTTTATATACAAGTGCCCAGTAAAAAAATGCATTTGCTACAATTTCACATTCTTATACTAATAACATTAAAATGATATAGGTAATAATTATTATTTTATCACGCTTATAAGGTAGTTCTAGCGGGTCAAGAAGGTTAAAAATAAAGCAAGCATATAATGAAATATCTTGAAATTTTGAATTTTGATGTATTAACAAAATAATATCTATAATATAGGGATATGAGACCTATCTATGTAGTACAATTTTTGTTTTGGCGAGTTATGTATATGGATTGAAAAAAGAGGTATGGAATTGAATTTTTGAATAAGACCTTTTTTTTATATAATTTACTGGACAAAAATTAGTAAATAATATTATCCCTATACATTTAAGATAAATTAAACTAAAAATAGGAAGTTTGAATAATTATGTAAATAAATTAGAGGTCCTATTCATTATACTTTATTTTAGAAAAATTAAACGGTCAAGAAAATAATAAATTGTTTTAACTTTTCGAGATACATTGAATTTTCGGTAAATAGACAATTCATGGCTTATTTGATCGTTGGTGACTAGTCATGTTCCAAAGGTTTTTTTTAGGTATCAGTAATGTCGTTCTAAATTTCCTACACTCTAAAAAATATTTTTCTTCCAATTTTTTTTCAGTCTTTGGGTCATTTATATATTTGTACATTATTATTTTGTTTATATGTTTAGTATTTATGTAAGTCATTTTCATAATTTCAAATTAAATATTATGTTTCTATTATGAAAAAAATATACTTTTAACTATTATTTTTATACTATTTTTTTCAATTTTCAATTAAAAAAAAATCGTCGGTAAAAAAGTTCATCACGTTGTTAGGATTTTTGTTAGGATCTCAGCAAATCAAAAGAAGTTCGTGACTGGCGATTGACGAAAGAAATATAAAATATTATTAGCAAGTATAATATCGTAATTCAAATGAACCAAAAAAAAATAAAAAAATATATATATATATATATTGAGGCTACAATTCGTTTTAAGGCCTTTTTTTTTTTTTTTGTAGTTACCTTTATATCGTATGTAGCTTTCTTCAATCAACTGGGACGTTTTGAATTTTGATCCCTCGAAGACATGTATATAAAAATCATTTCCATTCTTCACATTATTTTTTAATGTAAAAACCATAAAATATTTGTGAATAAGCCTCAAAAATAGATTGAAAATTTAGCATAACATATAATGGTAATATGAGTTTGTATAAAGTGTAGAAATTCTCGATAAAAATGCAAAGTATTGCAAAATAATAGCGTATTTGTGTAAGCTGAGTATCAATCAAAATCGTTTATTCAATGCAAATCACTACAGCTTTTGAGTTTAAAATAATAATAAAATAATACTGACTTGTGGTGAGAAAAGTGAATAAAGCGAGATGACTGTAAAAAAATCACTGTATTTCATAATATATAGATTTAGAGCGTGTTATAGGCTACAATTTTCGAAGACAATTTATTAAAAAGTATTAATTTGTCAATATTGAAAAAACACATAATACGTTTATTCCAAAAAAAAAACGTTTTCAGAAAGAATCTAATTATTTTAGAACTATAATAGCTTCTTTTCGCTCGCTCTGCGGGATATTGAATACACAAACACATACCTAATTTTCAGAAAAAAAAATAAATTTTAAAAATACTGTTTATTTAAAAAAAATTTTCTTTCAACGGTGGACAGTTGTAGTTATTAACATAAACACTACAACATGATTATATATTTTATATTTTCTAATCAATTATTAAACACATAAAAAAATCAGTTTTTAAATCTTTTTGTTTTCAAAGTATAAAACTGTAAATTCTCTAGTAATTTTGTTGTTTATTCGTCAATAAGATTTTGCAAGACTCAAAATATGTGTAGTTCGCCTTCTAAAAGTATAATTAGCTGTCTTATGATATTTATTGAATCTATTTTTATAGTAGGGTTATTGTAATAATATACATAAATTTATTTATTTATTTATTTATACGGAGAAAAACTCCATTTATATATATCAATATATACATATATAATGTATATTTACGTTATTTTCCAATATAAATTAAATTTTATCGTTGGTAGTATAATATACATATTTAGAGATTATACATAGGTAATTTACATTTCTTTTGGGGAGCATTAAATAATTTTACGGGTAATACTGGAGTTTCCTCAGAGGAAGCATACAAGTCCAATAGATATCAAAATCGATTTTTTGAACACCATAAATATAATGTTTCAGATAGTATTTTTCAATTGATGAAAATCATTAAACCTTTTAAAAAATTAAATAATTTTTAATTTTAATATTTTATAACAAATCATACATAACTTAGGGCGAGGAAAATGCCCCCTAAAAAAAATAACGTCCTGCTGCAGTGATAAAAATATTAAAAATGCACTCAAATACACAAAAAAATATAAATTATAATTTATCGTTCCGTAGTAATTAAAAAAACAACACGTACCTATATAACATAAAATATATACCGTATAATTAAATATATACTCAATATAGGTATACATATATTTTAGATATAGTAATACATTTTTATAGTATACAACGATTTTTATCCAGGAAATTTTATTTTACGTTCATAATATATAGGTATTTTAACCGTATGGGCGTCCAGCAAGCAAATTTTAGTTTGTGTAGTTCTAAAATTATATAAAATACAAGTTCATAGGTTATACTTATAAAATCCAACAAATCAATACTATAATATATTTGAAATAAACAAAGCGTTTTCATTTTTAGAGCTTCGGAATCCCGGCAGTGGGACAGTTGCAGTATGCGGACGAGCTTAATATGTAATGAATTGAAAGCAAAATTACAGTTTTAAATTATATTATATATATAATTGTCTGTCAATATAAATTACTATTGCTGCTTTACTATAGTACTACGATTGGTTTTCACTGTGTACAAAAATAAAAATAAATATAATTTACCCCCCCCCCCCCCGAGGTTGATTATTTTTTTAAATAATCAAGTCCGGGTATACAAACAAATTACTGACAATGAAACGGCGAATTTGCCTCGGTGTCGTAAATGAAATGTAACTATTATTTCTATTGGAATGTTATGATTACAACTTGCTGGAATACGATGACGACTAATATATAAACCATATATATTGATTCGGCTCCATACATTTTATTAATGTAATTTTAATGTATATTACCAAGTTAAAAAAATTTCAAATTCGAATAGAAAATCAATGTTTTTCAACTTTAAAATTGCTATAATTATTGGTAATTCTTTGGCTACAGTTGATGTGTAAAAATTATTTTTGAAAAATATATTCTATCCGAATCTGATGTAAAAAATTCATTAAATTTCATATAGGTATGAAAAATATTGAAAAAATTGGTTCTTCATATATACGAAATATACCTATATAGACAATTTTTCTGGGAGTCAAACGAGTTAAAATTTTTCGGGTTTCGATTACGATTTTAAACCGGTTTTCATATTTCTGGGTTCTTGGTACGTGGTTAAAAAACTGTTTAAATTTTTTCCGGGTTCCGGTGAGAGGTTAAAAATGGTTAATATATTTTTCAAATTCCGGGTTTCGGGTTTAAAACAGGTTAAAATTTTACAGGGTTACGGGTTTCTGGTTTTAAACGAGTTAAATTTTTTTTTGGTTAACGTGTTTTGGGTTTACAAACGGATTTTTCGCATATTATAAAATATAACACTAAAATGTTATGCTCCCTCCCCTAATATTATATTTCATAAAAGTTTTTAACGATTAATTATTCATGAACTTATGTTTTTTTTCATCCATTTTATTTCATTTTTATATATTTCATAAATAATATTGAGGAGTGTGAAATTTTGGGGTTAAATATTAGGATATGCGGAAAATCTTAAAATAAAACTAAATTTTCGTCATAAAATTTCCTAGAACCCAAATTCAGCGCCACCTACTGGGTCAAATATTGTGAATCCAAACCATCCAAATATTATTCGGCCATAACATACGAATTGAACGGCGCAGAATAACGAGTAATTGCACTCATATTTTGATTTTGCTTTGAGCAACAGCAAATCGCACAACGACGAAACGAAATGATTCGATCCGGCTGGTAGAAAAAAAGGAAGGGGTCTAAATGTTTTATTTTCTATTTAATTTGAGTTTATTTCTCTTTTTTATTTTCGTGGATGGATGCCAATAATTTTTATATTCTAGATTACATACAGATGATCCATTTGTATATTTACTTAGGTAAATAAATATAGGTACATAGGCAGGAAAATAATATATAATAAAATCTGACAATAGCAAAGCATTGCCGGGTCAGCTAATTACAGGTATATTTAAATTGTCAATCTTATCTAATATTCGATATTTTTAATTATAATATAAAATATATTATATATCAACAAATATATAATTACCCTACAACATTTACAGTGGAACCAGTGGATTATTTCAAAGATATGGCATATGAATTATTAATTTAATATTTTATTTATATTTCAGTATTTTATCAATTTTACTGATTTATCGATTTACGTTATTCAATTTTTTTAAAAGAATGTCGGATTACGTATTTAAAAACGTTTTTCGTTTTGGGTTTCCAGTTGCGAGCTTAACACGGTTTAGTATTTTGCGGGTTACACGAGTATTGACTCCCTGCAATTTTACATCAGATTTGTAGAGAATAAATAATTTTGACGCATTAGCTGTAGTTACGAACCAAAAATTTACCGAGTTAATGGAATTTAAATTTTAAAGAAAATCGATTATTAAAACATGAAACTGTTGTAACCTAGTCAATTTTAAATTTAGAACTATAATTTATAAATCTAAATTTTTTTTATATTTACAATAAACATAATTATAAAATCATTATCTCACACCATTCAGAATCTGAAATATACTAAATACGTTTTCATAAACTTATCCTCTGCATTTTACACGATAATTTTGGATTCGACACAATGTCAAAATATTCAGAATAAAAACTATACAAAAATGCAAAATACACATTTTTTGTGATTTTTTGATATTTACTTTTATTTTATCTGGAAGTTACGTTTTTCATGACCCTAGTATTTTTATAGTTTTTTTTTAATAAATAAAATTTTATAATAATAGCGATGCTGAATATGCTGGTGTATACATACCTATATATTGTATTTAATCGAAATAATTAAGGTTCGTTTTTCACACAGTCTTATCTTATTCTACCATTCATGTTGAAAAGACGACCTTTTATTATAAAAAGGGTGTCGAGTTCAATAATTAATTTCTTGACAATCTGATGGGAAGAGTTAGCGACGTCAGCGAATTTAAAAGGACAGAAGAGACGAGTACAGCTGATGTCGAGAATACCCGATTTGAACATTTTATAATTACAAACGAATTCCTGCAGCGAACGTCTATAATAGTATAGTGCCAACACTCCGTAATAAATGTAACTACTATCTTCTCGTGTTATCCGTTTGTTTAACCATATCTTTCGATTTGTGATAAATTCCTGATCGTTTAGCGTTACTCGTTAGATATATATTCGAGACATCCAATAAAATTACATTTTGCCATGTGTAAATTGCATTATGTGTGTGTGTGTGTTTTTTTTTTTACGGACGTTCGAGTAGACGTCATTAAAAGACAGTAAATTTGTCTTTTATCCATTCTTTATCTTAGAAATAAACACGATCCATTTTTTGTTCAAATAACTTCAGTCGTTCTACCCCGAGAACGGTCGTTTGATAACTGTTGAAGTTGTCAATAGAAAATTGGAACAAAATATAAAGCTCATTTGCTTTGTATCATCAATTTTATTGGAAACTTGTACGTCTATAATAAATTCAATATGATGCTTATTAGCGTGCATTATACGTACGACTTGAATCCCATTTCAGTGACGGGCTATGAAGTACAGAATTATTTATTATTATAGGTAAACCTACTCGTAAAACGATTTGAATGGATTCTATAATGCG
Source organism: Pemphigus obesinymphae (assembly GCA_025469235.1). Taxonomy (NCBI): domain Eukaryota; kingdom Metazoa; phylum Arthropoda; class Insecta; order Hemiptera; family Aphididae; genus Pemphigus; species Pemphigus obesinymphae. Next base: position 152,001 of record JAIPRL010000090.1, read on the forward strand.
GGTTCGTCCCAGAGTTTCCAGACACCAATAGTAATTCGAAACTTTATGTGACCTAAACACTTGGTTAATTCCTGTTTAATTTGTAAAAAAATGAAATTGTTTTGAATACGATGATTTTAAAGCGAAGTCTAGAGGATAATTTAGGATCAGGTTAGTTTTAAATTAAAAATAAAATAATAATAGGTACATTTTCCAGTCGAGGGGTTTAAAAACTATAATTTTACATCCTATAATATAGCAGGACGTAAAATGTCTGACCCCCTGATTTATGTATTTTATTACAATATTATAGAATTGGAGCAACATAAATATAAAATATTATTTATAGTTTCATTTCTATAGATATACACATACATGTGTGAACATAATACTGAAAAATTTGGGTTTCTTTTTATCTGATATGACTCTCAAAATTAAAAAATAAATAAATCTGAATTTTTAATATGATTTATTTTGATTTGATAGGTACCTAATTATTCATCAGAGAAAATATTTCGCCTATTAATACATATTTCAATAAATCTATAGGCATTAAAATAATTAAAAACATTAAATAAATTAATTTATACTTCACCCAAATGTTCGAAACAATATTGCTTGTATGATATTACCTGTATTCCTAAAACAATTTTGATGTTAAACCTAACCGGTATACTTGCTTTTTGAATACAATATAATATGCAAAACATGACCGCTTTTTATCTATGTAATCGTGTCTACGAAACCTAAAGATTTTCATTGATTTTTTTTCGCACAATGTAGGTTATTTAATTTTTGAATTTTTTCTCTTTTAATTGTAAATACTTTACTCTCATTTTTAATTATCCATGTCAAGTTATAAAGATTTAAACCAAAATAATTCTACTATATTCACTTATTTATATGTTTAAAATATAATCATATAGGTATTATACACGTCTTAACAACCGTGGTTCTGATAAAACAATAAAAAAATATTTTCATTACAATTATTATGCCTAACATTAAGATTATATATTTTTTCAAATAATTGTATTTTAATAAATTTTATAAACTGAAAATATACTAGTTATATATAATTTATTATATTACATTAACTTATTTATTATTTATGTATTAATAATATACAGTATTATTTTAACTTTTCATACATTTATTAATATTTTGTTATAATTATTAATTATTATATATATATATATATATATTATAATTAATCGATTATATTTAATTCATTGTGATCGATATACCTACTTTACAGATATGAGTGATTGTGAATGTAATATGAATAAAATATCTAAATATTATTATTTTATAAAAGTAATCGATGAATTTCTCGTGTCCATACGTTGAATTAGCTTCAAAAAGGTTACATATAGAATAGGTACGGATATTTAATATTTTACGTGTAAATATGTGTAGGTAATGTTAAATATACGTATGGACCCTAGAAAAGTTTTGACAGATGTGGTACTACGAACAAAATGATAAAACGGCGCAAACTGAATAAAATATAAGAAAATTGGAAAAATATTACCGAGGCAATTTATCGAGTAGAATTATTATGAGCAAAGACAAAACAAACTCCGGACGTTTAGAAATAAATATACTTTGTTGTTACATTTATACACCACAAATTCGATTTGAATAAATCAAACTATTTTGATTGTTTTTTTTTTTTTTATCTTCGACCGACGTGCATATAATAAATATACTTTATAAGTAAATAATTTTACACATAACGTACATAGTGTATAACAATATACTTAGTGTTTACAGTGTTATTACCATGTAGGACGTAATTAACATTATTTATGAATTTTGGATAATTTATTTTTTACAAATTGTTAACGAAGTTTCGGTTTTAATTTGAAACTATAATGTGTCGGTAATAGTTCCAGAAACTTTACACCCCAAATAATACACGTTCTCTAATGAATATCTTAACGAACTCATAAAGCGCGTTTTAATTATAATTATACACATATATTATAGCCCACATGTATAATACATACATTTTTCTACACTTTTAGATGCATACAACATAATATGAAAACTGACGTCATGACTCGTAAACTTTGCATAGAGAATATATGCAGTAGGTATATCTACCTACGTATTTCTAAATGTAAACTGTAAAGTAAAGGAAAATAATGTATTTTTAATTTATTTTAACATTATATACCTACTCGTGTATTTATGTAAGAATTCATAATAAGTATTTAATATAATATACGGAGCAAAACTAAAAATATTTAACGATAAAGTCATATGTAGATATTTTTAATACTTGTATTTTTTGTCATTATTTTCATATTCAGAGTTCTAATAGCAATATCGTGTAAACGAATACGAAAAACCATTTTTTTTTTGTGGTATATTGTATTGTAATATAATTCAGAAAATAATACATTATCCTATATTATATGTTATAATTGTGTCACATATTCTTATTACATACAATTCTAAACATTTCGAAAAATCTAAAAATTACCTCTTTAAAGTACCATCCTGATCGAATTTTCTACTGACGAATGGGGTCACATGTATTTAATACATTAATTCCTCTGATCGAAAAGTCGTTTTCAGAAAAAGGGGGGAAAAAATCATTAGCTCCCTTACACTGCGTGGAATCTAAAAAGTTCAAAATATTAAAAAAAAGAAAATATTCAAATTTAATTCTCAAAATATTAAACTTTTACATTAATAATTGTATTCTAATTAATTATTCTAATATATTTAAAAAAATACCCATGTTTTAATATTATTTAAATAAAATTTCAATTTTTAAAATCACGTAATCATTTTATGAAATTAGAACTTTCAACAGTGTTTTGTATACCAGATTTGTTGACCAGATTGATCATGACCTTGTTGATCATGAACTTGTCGGTTCAGATATGTTTTGCACCAAGTCAATATTATTTTCAAATACGGCATATAATATAATATATCTATATTATTGCTGACCTTAATGTTTTCATATTAATTGTTATGTTATCTAAAATGATTTCAGTTTTAAGCCTTTGTCACTATATATACTCGTGCAATAAGCTGTAATAATTAAGTTCTACGATTCGTCACCTTATTCACCCCATTACGTTACGTTCTGTTCGGAACTCTCTCTCCTATCTCTTTTTAGTTGTTGCGTTTATAGCAAAATCGTTAATCGTCCGGAAATTATCACCGTTTCTGGAAATCCAATGGAATTGGATTCGGACAAGTCCTAGTCCCGCAGACCTCGGCTAATCCTCGCCCTTAAAGGACCTCATTATTTTCGTGTATCTCGATTACCAGCAGTCGTCCGCCAATAAATCGCCGAGGCAATATATATATATATATATACATTGTTTTAGCGTTTTAAACGATGATTGTTTTAAAGTCTTAGACATGAGCGTGTTGTACCTATAATGTTGGCAGTATTATTTTAATAGTTACACGTAAAACCGGCGTATACTTGCAAGCACTTGCAAATCAATTGCAAAAAAAAAAAAAAACATCCGAAATTTCGGAAATGACGGTCGTTGATAGTATATGTATATTTTTTATACGACTCGTTAGAATAAATGCGGTATACGGAGTTATTTGGTGAACTAATACAACAAATAGTATTCTTTTATCGGTGCTGACAATTTAATCGAGTCCGAATATTATATTATACACATTATGGACGACAAAGGTTAAGTTAATTAAGTTATTATTATTAATTTTGAATATAGTAACTCATGAACGTGTATATGGACGCGATACGTACGTGAATATACGTTACATTTACATGTCATATCCTATATGTTTATAAAATATATAATATGCATATTATAATACATAATATTATACTGACGTGTATAACGTACATAATTTTGAATCGGATTAATTTTAACACCGGGTTTATACTCCCGTGTCGTAACAATCTAACTTTGCCTAATAACTCCACTAAAACTCCAATCAATTTTTTTTTAATGGTAACACTGGTATCAGTGTACGTACATATTATATAATATTATCATAGGTACATTACAGGTAGGTGCCTACTCAAGAAGTGTATAAGTATTGAATTTTTTTTTTTTTTTTTTTTTTTTTTAGCAATTATTAGAATTAATCATTTTAAAAAACTCCGGGTTTATAGGAGACATTTTTAAATATAGGTACAATGTACATATTATAATAATACATAATATTGTACTGCGTATAGCTTACACAAATATTACATTGGATCGGATTAATTTTAATAGGTACCGGGTCGCGTCGCATATATAGTATACCGTACATACGGTTGCTAGAGAACCGTGTGTAAATCCTGAGCGCTCATTTCGTGACTACATTTCGTTCGAGATAACACGGTACAGTACTGATAATGACTAGAAATTTTGAAAATGTATTTTACGAGTAGGTACCTAATTGTAATTACCACATATTACCTATATATTACCATGGAATAAGAATATTTATTTATTACTTAATAATATAGTATTCAAATTAAACTGTGTTAATAGCATTAATTTAATTTAATTTTTTTTTTTGTAATCGGATTGAGATTGTAAATGATTCTCACTTTTGAGTGGCTTAACTAATGTACTTAATTAACTCACTTAATGAGAAAAAAGTCAGTGATTAACTATTATTAATCCAGTTTTTTAAACTAAAAATTAAAAAGTAACAGTACCTACAAGTAATATAATAAAATAAAAAAATACACATTACATGATACGTTGGTTGTGTTAATACATATTAACATCGTCATCCTACATTTATAAGTTGGTCAATGGCCACATCTAAAATATTAAGCTGTTCTCAGCAGTTTAATCCATTAAGAATGAAGGGAATTTTTAACAGTACTGTAACTTGTACTGTGTTATCTTAAACGAAATGTATAGCCAATGAGCGCTCAGAATTTATATACGGTTCTCTAGCAATATGTATGGTATACTGATATGCTATCGGGTCTATACTCTCGTGGCATAACAATCTAACCTTGTTAATAACTCGACTAAAAACTCAATTGATTTATTTTTAATAGTAACATTGGTATCAGGATTGCCGTTATGAATTGCGAGGTCCCTAAATTTTTTTTGTATTTCAATTTGTTTTGTCGGGCAGGATGAAATACCTTAAATAATATCATGGTTAAAATTATGCATAAAGAGGAACAAATAAAAAATAACGTGTTTTTCGTGTCTCAAAAAATATATGTTCATAGCCTATTCATATGGTGCAGTGGGGCCCTAAGCGACTGATTCGGTTGCATTGCCCTTCCGCCGGCTCTGCTGTGTATATAATATATTATATTATATTACATATACAAACTATAAAGTGTACAAGCATTTTTTTTTTTTTTTTAGCAATTATTAGAATTAATAATTTTTAAAAAGACTCTGTGTTTACTTCGTAGGAAAAATTCTCGGGGAACACTTAACCACTGTAGTTCCTTTTAAGTATATATTATTTTCTCGAAACTTTAAAATATAATCTTATAGGATTTTCGGAGGATTTTCTTCTATTACTATATTATACACGAAGGCGTTCTCAAAAACTTACTGAGGGATCTATCAAATTCTACTTTTTATATTTTACAAAATATTTAATGTATCAAACTAAGAAAAAACTAAATCGCATAATAATACCTGTTTATAAAAGAATCACCCGGTATACATATATTATTTGGCCTTTGGCCCTTTATCCCCTCAATTATTATCCTTGGTTTACATTGAGTGTTTGTATATGCAATCTGATCCATATTTCTTACACTCTCTCTCTCTCTCTCTATATATATATATATATATATATATATATACATATATATAATCTTATAAGCACGTGTGAAGCAAATAAACAGAATAGACGGAGGGAAATCATTGTGACAGGGAACTAAATCTTGTCAACAATACGATATTATTAAGGACATAATGTCGTTTGAATATATATAGATATAGATTATTTTGCGATGACAGAAAATGCATTTTTTTCCCGCCAGTAATAATTTTTTTTTTTTAATAACACCAATATATAATATTTTTAAGTGTTTTTTTCTTTTGTAAGTATGTAATTTTCAAAAAGTACCTATAAAGTAAAATAATATTTGGTACATATACATTATATAAATAGTATTTTCATCGTAGGTACATTAATTTCTATTTTTAAACTTAAAATATCTGCTACATGTATAATTTTATAAAATGTCACAAATTTCAATGGCAAAAGATGTATAAAAACATAGTAGAATATTGATACGTTGCCAAATCGTAAACTATTACTACTATTATACAGTTTGAATGAAATATGTATTTTCATTTCAAAAGCCATTCATTTGTTTCATCAATGTACAAGTGTACACGAAAAACTCAGCAATATTTGAGCCGTACTATTTTTTACAATTATGTACTAATGATTAAAAAATATATAGCATATATTATTATACGCCTAAGCCTTAAAATACTTCTACACTTTTATTGATATTATGTTCGTGAAGTTTATTCGACCAAACAAACTGCGCATTAAAATTAGATACCCTACGGTGTTCGCTATAGGTAGGTATGTCTAAAGATGTTATAATGACATTATAATGAATTCTATCATGCATTTTTTATAGTAACTTATAATGTAAAATACCTATTTGAATTCGAAATATATTATACATATTTTGCACTTTTTATTCTTAGACATTTTGATAGAACACAGAAAGTTTTATTTTTGATTTGTACTAACTTTATTGTAAGATGCTATATTTTAAATTCTAAACGAGATTCTTAAGCTCGATAATATACTATAAATAAGAAAAACACTTCAGATTGAATCTTAAAATCGTTCACCCGAACAATTTTGGATCACCATGACGGAACTCTTTCATTTCAAGCCAGCCAGTAATTAAAATAATTTATAAGTACATATTTATACTACGTTATCAATTATATATTATGCGGAACTCGCTACGTAGAATGAATTTAAAAAACTTTTCTTTTGAATTAATGTATATTGTTCGCTGGCGCGCGCGGGTGGGTATATAATAACTAAAACAATTATTTACCTCAAACGTAATTTTAATGTTTGAACTTTTCATATGAATTTTGTGTCGGACGTTTTCAAAAGAATACATAAATGAACAATATGTAATCAATAAAAATGAATAAAAATATATTTTTTAACTTTACGCATTGTGATTATATGAATTATTTATCAGTTTAACATTTTAAATGCATAAATTGTTTTGAAAAAAGAGACGGAAAATCGAATTATAGCTGCGTACGATAATTGGTCGCATATTTATAGACCATTCCATCATACGACTGTATAATAATATAATAGATATTATGATCATTAATGATAATTAGAGGTTAGTCATTTGCTATTCATTTTTATTACAGTCCAGAAAACAATAAGGTCTATATCAGCTACACATGTGATGCGTATACACATATGTTAGATTATGTGGAATCATTGTTCAAAATTGTATTGTTTTTTTTTGGCTATTTTGGGAACAAATTATATTACCTTTTTCAGAATTTTTTTTTTCGGTCGTTTAATAATTACTTATTTACCATAGTTATTATCAAATATATTGTAGGTAGGCTTATCAAAAATAAATTAACGAGGTTTCCAAATGCTCTTAAAATATATGATATTTTAAATCTTTATGAGTATATTTATGTTTTTTTTTAGACGGGTGAGACAAGATATTATTCCCTTTAAACATCTTTCTTCTTCGTAAGTCTGAATACATAATACTATATATATATATATATATATTATCCTATAACCCTATTTTTATAATAATTTACATCGAACAACGACTACAATTTTAATGAAAAATAAAAGATTCTTAGGAACTTGTTTTTTTATTTATTTATTAATTTTTTTAATTGATTATTATATAAGTAACTATTATATTATGTAGATAGGTATTTACATAATTTTCTGAACTCTAATTATAATATATATAAGTTTATGTAAAAATTATTCAAATCAAATAAGTTAAATATTTAATTTGCCGAAAAGCCTGCAGTTAAATAACAGTTAATAAATAATACATTTAACTCGTTAAGTTTAGAGTTAAAATGGGAACAATATTATTTTTAATAATTTAATTTTTATAGAAAATATAAATTATCTTTTAAAATTATAAAAAAAAAAAAATGTTTATATATACATATACTATAATTTAATGTAAGTATAATTAATATAAGTATACCTATTATTGTTATTATTATTATTATTATAACTAGACGAAACCCATGCTTTAAGTGAAATAATACATTATAAAATCATTGATTTATTTGTCTTAGTATGATTGATCATAAAAAATCATTAATTTATCATTTACTCTGTTCACAAGGGTAGCGTGTGGTTTTTCTGTCTATTTACAAATATGTCATCGTCAAAATGTCAATCGAATATTTTGATAATTTTGTCTAGCCCGCTGTTTCCCATCCACATTTAAATTCTATTAAGAATGACATAATAAATATATATACGTAAATTACTAATTATCTAAACGTATCCGTGGGAAATTAGATTTAATGACCGGTCAACTGAGTTGCATAGTATATTTTGGCAAAGTTGAAGCACAGAATAAGTTATTGGTTATAGTAACTTATAGCTATATATATTATATACGTACCTAATAGAAGTTTAAATTATAAGCTACTATGCTATTTCGTAGATAATATATTTATTTGAATTTCGATTTATAATTTTACGCACTAATAATAACATAATATGTATTACCAATTGCTAAGATAATAAATTTCATACGAACTTTGTACCGCGGGAAGCTTGAATATAAAATATACTTGGATTTTGATTGAAATTTATGTATAATTTATGTACGAGTAGGTATTTTTGCTTCCTATTGGCTAAACTAGATGATTATGAAAATAATTAACGTATTGGTTTAATGCCCGATTTCGGCTATAATTTTAATTAAGATTTTTTAGACCCCATAAATTATTAATGCATACTAGTACCTATGTACTCTAAGACATACTCATCTGACTAGATTTTTTTGGATATATACCGCGATGTTTTTAATATAAATGTTTAATGTATAATGTGTATCTTTATTCTTATCTCGAGAATATTATTTGAATATAATCGAGATTTTTTTTTGTATTTGGCCATTTCGTATAGTGGACATTGTTACCTGGGTCCTGAAATTAATTTTTGGTATATTTTTTAATTCCTTTTACATGTTTTTCTAATGCGTTAACATCCGAGCCATTTTTCTTGTATTTACAGACCAAGGGCTGATCGGCAGAGATATTCCATCCATAACGCTCCCCTGCTTTCTTTTTTAGTTCCCAATGCGTTTTGCAATCCCTGCCTATTCATTAATTGACTATAATGCACACAGTCTGTTATTTTTTCTCTGTTGCCCTTCAATTATTATACTTGTTATTATCATTATTATTATTATTGTTTTAATCTTCTCGGTTCTTTGAAAAATTTATTCGTTTGAAATAAATGCTGTCTAACTTATTTTATGTGCCGTCTTGCACCACCACACTTATTCAAGTAGATCCAGCCCTATACATTATATAATCATTATGTTAATTTACTTATATACTTATTTATTTATTAATAAATATATATATATATATATATACCAATTTTAGAAGGAATTTCGAATCTTAATATACTCGCGTTGAATATATTTTATATTCCAAGTAAACATATACCTAATCCTTAACGATTAACTTAACCGCTCGACCAACTCTTAAACGCGAATAACCTGTTTACTTTGGGTCTATAATGACCCAGCGACCTAAATAGCCTTGCGTTTTAACATTTTAGTACGTCCTGCAGGAATTAACAATATTATTCTTGTGTATTATACACGCTCCTGCAGCCTAAACGACCTACAATATAATATTAATATGGTTCCAAGGTAAATAGTCGTCCATGCGAATGCACTGTATATAGTGTACGTCACTGTTCGTTATAAAACGGTTTAATTACATTTTACTACGAGTGGATACTATGGTTTTTATTTTTTAGTTTTTCCTCTGGATAGAATTTCAACGGTGAAGTTAAAAACTTCGAGTTGCGTGCATTGGACATTTTGATGCGATAGAGCGGAAAGTCATATGATTATATTTTATGCCGAAATTAGCTTATAATGTATAACAATAACAATAATTTCATAAATCCAAGAACATTTTTGTTTTCTTTAATTTCTTGGTAGGTACCTATCACAAAGTGTACGTAACTATTTGAAAATAAAAATACAATCGAGGATTTCCGAAGCATTATGTTATATGCGTTTAATTTTATGATAATCGTTAGATTTATGTTTTTATTTTTTCAATAATTAAACGTATTGTACCAAAAATAAATTGGTTAAGTAAAATTATAAAAATAAAACGTCATACGTTTAAATTTAACCTAATATATATTTTTTTTAACTTTAAAATTCATTAATAAAATGCAAAACAATCAATCAATTAAATAGTATTGGCTGTTTAGAATTATAAAATAAAATTTTGTACACAATAGAAATAATAAACTAGGTTATATGAACTATTAAAAAATAGTGCATAAATTACGTTTTTCAATGCATATTGTTTATTCTGTGACTTATTAGTTATCACCTATATTTATATGTTTATTTTCAAAAAAAAGTGAAATAAAATGACGAAAATAAAATAGATTTTATATATAGATACTACGTATAAGAAATGTTTTCCCTGAATCTCAGTGTTATAAAATTTATTGTTAGAAAAATTGACTTTCAAAACAAAGTTACTCATATACTATTATTATTGAAAGGTATTTTGGTAAATATTTTCAAGATATTTTGAGCAAAATACCTATACCTGTACATTTTAGTTATTTTTAACCTATGATATATATATATATATATATATATATATATAGATATATATTTTAA